>BSBK01001668.1:1130000-1225000 GCA_027943335.1 Chamaecyparis obtusa
AAATAATAATAAAAGAGTTAGAGGAAGAAATACATATGGTAGAGGTCATAATAGTGGAGGAAGAGGAAATTTTACCAAATAAGATGAAGATGGTACCTCTCAAGTGAACTCATACACTCAAGAAACAAGAGGTGGAGGAAATTTCAAAGAGAAGATTCCTTCAGAGGATGTGGATATTTTGGAAGAGGAAGAGAAAGAGACTTCACAGGTAGACGCTACAAATGTGATGTAGGAGCATCTCAGATTCTCGGGCTCTTGGTAATCTTGTATCACCAAAAATAAGTTAGAGTTGTTAGTTGTGCTCGGTAGTTGATTTTGGACTCTCGGTGATGTATTCTTGTTTCCACCGACGGGGCTCGGTTGCTACTTGATTCCTCTGTTCACTGAGCTAGCTTAGTTGGTTCATTGAGTTAATTTCCTGTTGCTCGGTAATCTTTCTCACCAAGTGGTTTATTTTGGATTTCTGTTGAGGCTGAATCATGCATTTGATTTTGGTCATAGAGTTAATAGTTACATCGATCATTGGGAAGCGTGTGGACCTAGATCTAGTCATTTTCTTCTCCAATGATGGATTTGAAGGCCGACTTGTTTTCAGTTGCCTCTTGTATAAATAAAGAAGCATGTTGTAGCTTTAGGGGAGTTTTTTTATATAGGACATAGGATCTAAAAGTTGAATCCTCGCATGTATGAGGACTATTGTAATTGAATTCTGAATGTATCTAGCCGTAACCGGGAAGGCCTTACATCCCAACATGTATGATGTTATTGATGAATAATAAATGAAGTATATGCATTCCCTCTCTCCCTACTTGTGTTTTTCTTTCTTGTGTTGGTCTCCGGAAGGAGGTTGGTGATTTCGGTGTGCCTTTGGCCACTCATCCTGGTCTCTCTTGCATCAGGTGGTATTAGAGAAAGGTTAGATCTGGATCTATATTTGCAAATTTAGGTCTTTGGTCAAGGGTTCCTTCTTGTAAACCCTAATTGGTATTTGTTGTGGGGTGGAAGATTGTGATCTGAAATGAAATTGTAGAGGGTTTCAAGATGGTTTATGGGAGGCAAGATGCAAATCCAGGCATAGCTGACATGCTGAGACAAATTGCTGCTAGGTTAGAAGCTATTGAGACAACCCAGTGCTGAGGAAGATATATTGAGGATGTTAGTGATGAAGAAGTCGAAGATGAACAAGGTGAAGTAAAACCTGTACCTATGATGGATCAAGGTGAAGAAAGAATTTTGAAGGCATTAATAAACTTGAAGTCTACACCGCACTTCAATCCTCCTGAATACAAGGGTAGGTTGGATTCAAATGAGTTGATGGATTGGATAATCGAGATGGAGAAGTATTTTGAATATGAAAAAATCCCTGAGGAAAAGAAGGTGAAAATTGCAAGTATAAAGTTGAAAAGTCATACATCCTTATGGTGGGGGCATCTACAATTGGAAAGAAAAAGGAAAGGCAAAGACAAAATCAAGGTATGGAATAAGATGGTGAATAAGTTGAAAGGCAAGTTCTTACCCCGTGATTATCAGATTAACCTAGTTAGGCGAATTCAAAATTTGAGGCAGAAAGATAGCTCGGTAAAAGACTATATTAAGGAATTCTATAGATTAGAAATCAGATCT
The DNA here is from genome assembly GCA_027943335.1 of Chamaecyparis obtusa. NCBI lineage: Eukaryota > Viridiplantae > Streptophyta > Pinopsida > Cupressales > Cupressaceae > Chamaecyparis > Chamaecyparis obtusa. The sequence continues at coordinate 1,131,624 of BSBK01001668.1, forward strand.
GGACATATTGAGGATGAGGTGGAAATAATTGCTAGATACTTGAATGGGTTAAGAGTTTCTATTCAAGAGGAAATCAGTTTGGTCAAGTTGGAAAGTATTGAAGAATCTTATCAGTTTTACCTGAAAGTTGAGGAGAAATTGAATAAAAGACATGAGCAAAGACAAAGAGAAAGATAGATTCCCTAGAGGAAGAGGTAGATATTATGGTGAAAATAATAGATCTAATCAAGACAAAACAAATCAGGATAAAGGCAAGACCAAGTGGAAAAGTGAAATTTCTTCTAGAGGAAAAAGTAGTAACTACCGAGGTGGCTATAGGAGAGGTGGATTTCGGGGAACTTGTTACAATTGTGGAGGTGAAGGACTAATGCAAGGAAGGATGAATGATCAGGGTTGTAGGCACACCCGACCATCAAACCCTTGTGAAAACCACACACAAATAATCCAGCACAACGGAAGATAAAGAGTAACATAGAGAGGGAGAGATATCCAAAGAGGAATCATTCAAATATATTAATCAAGAACTTATACATCCAACATGCCCAGCTGTTAGGCCTTCTGGGTTGTGGCCATTACAAAAGAAAAGGACTTCAATGAGAAATAAGAACATCCATCTCCATCCTACTTCATTCTACTTATCAGATCGAACTCACAAATGCAAGCTCCAAATCTCTATCTTCTAACTCCTATCACTGCTCTAAGACAACCTAAACATCTATATTTATACTCTGCCAAGACCTCAAGTACAATTAAAGGTCGGCCCAAGATAAATAATTCACTAGCCACACGTCGGCCCAAGAATTTACAAATAATAATCCCAAGGGACCAAGTCGGCCCAGGAACAAAATATCAGCACTCGGTAAGGTCCAGCAACCAAGCAACAGAGAACGTTGGGATCAGTCTGTGAAGTAACCGAGCAATAGAAGATGTCGGGCTCCGTCAGCAAAGCAAGGGTGAGAACTTGGTGAAGTGATGACCGATGCCACTCGGTGAAGCAGTAAATCATGAGATGACCAAGATCAGTCGGTGGATACACGAACCAAGAAGTGACCGAGCTGACTCAGTAAACAAAGGAACCGAGTGCCCCAGGAAAGAAAACAAGCATAATTACCAAGCAATTCTAGTAGTCACTGAGCTCCTTCAGGATTTGACCGAGCATCCAGGATGCCACTGCATCAGACTCTCCAGGTAAATAGAAAAGTGTGTCCCACACTTTGGTGGTAAAAGAAACATATGTCCAAAACTTCATCTTTACCGAAGGTTTCCAATTCAACAGATAAAAGAATGTAATTCTGAATGTCCAAAACTTCATCTTTACCGAAGGCTTCCAATTCAAAAAGAATGTAATCCTGAAAATCAGCCATCTCTCCATTTTCCATTCACACAATAAGATCTTCTGAATATCCTCAACCCAATCAGGAAGGAACTGAACAACATAATACTCTTTAAAACCATCTGTGGTAAAATCTCCAAATATGAAATCCATATCAACATCATCAAGTGAATCTAAATCCTCAATAGCAACCAAATGTAAATCGGTAGAAACATAAGTGTCTCCTTTCCCATCAACAATAAGTAAACCATATGTCTGTAAATCTAGATCATCAACCTTGTATGAATCCTTATCCATATCAACAACTGTATTTGCAACAATATGTAAATCTTGAACTCTATCATCCATATGTAGGCTTAACCCTTCGTCGGTAACAACATCTAGGTCATTAGAAACATCAATATCATGATCCTCATCTATGTCATGTAAAGAAACAAGTAAATCCACATCTATATCTGTATCAGCAGTAACTTGTAAATCCTCAGCAACATAAGTGAAACTCTGTTTGTCAACAATCTCATTACTCAAAACAAGATGCTCTGCAAGTTCCATGTCAGATCCATCAATCTAATCATGTGAACCAAAAGATACTTCATCAGCTACAACAAAATCATTGGATACTTTCACAATGTGTTTTCTTCTCTGAATAATCTTTCTAATCGGTCGAAAAACATTCTTCCTCATCTATAGATGCCAAGACTTTTCCCACTTTTCAACTTTCTTATCAAATTCAACTTAAAATGAATCGCGCTCAATTTCTAGATTCTTCTCACCACCAAGATTTCTTTCATGATGCATGTTTGTCTCAATGCGTTCAATATTAGCAAAAATCTTCTTCAACAATTTGGCGATTTCTGGATCCATAACTTCCTTACCACAAACCATCTTCAAACCCTCTGCAAGTGTAGGCTAGATCGCAATTTGCCACCCTAGACCAAATCAACAACTAGGGCTCACAAGAAGAATCATGATCAAGATCAACAGAAATAATCCATCCCACATTCGCCACACGATCGAAGTCTGCTCTGATACCAAATGATGCAAGGAAGGATGAATGATCAGGGCCGTAGGTACACCCGACCATCAAACCCTTGTGAAAACCACACACAAATAATCCAGCACAGCGGAAGATAAAGAGTAACACAGAGAGGGAGAGATATCCAAAGAGGAATCATTCAAATATATTAATCAAGAACTTATACATCCAACATGCCCAGCTGTCAGGCCTTTTGGGTTGCGGCCATTACAAAAGAAAAGGACTTCAATGAGAAATAAGAACATCCATCTCCATCCTACTTCATGCTACTTATCAGATCAAACTCACAACTGCAAGCTCCAAATCTCTATCTTCTAACTCCTATCACTGCTCTAAGACAACCTAAACATCTCTATTTATACCCGGCCAAGACCTCAAGTACAATTAAAGGTCAGCCCCAGATAAATAATTCACTAGCCACACGTCGGCCCAAGAATTTAAAAATAATAATCCCAAGGGACCAAGTCGGCCCAGGAAAAAAATATTAGCACTCGGTAAGGTCCTGCAACCAAGCAACAAAGAATGTTGGGATCGGTCGGTGAAGTAACCGAGCAACAGAAGATGTCAAGCTCCGTCGGCAAAGCAAGGGTGAGAACTCAACGAAGTGATGACTGATGCCACTCGATGAAGCAGTAAATCACGAGATGACATAGATCAGTCGGTGGATACACAAACCAAGAAGTGACCGAGCTGACCCGGTAAACAAAGGAACCAAGCGCCCCAGGAAAGAAAATAAGCATAATTACCGAGCAATTCTAGTAGTCACTGAGCTCCTTCAGGATTTGACTGAGCATCCAGGATGCCACTGCATCAAGGACATAGGTCATTTGAGTGTCTACATGCAAACAAGAAGGTCGGTAATAGTAGAAATGCTTTGGTGCAAGAAGACTCACTGAATAAATTAGAGAAGGAAAAGAACTTGATGGTTAGAAGAGCACTATGGAGTGAAAGTAATAAGGAAGATATAGTAAGTAAAAGTTTGTTTAAGACTAGATGTAGAGTTTCTGACAAAGTATGGAAGGTAATAATTGATAGTGGAAGCTCGGGGAATCTGGCATTTGAGGAAATGGTTGTGAATCTATAGTTGGAAAGGTTAAAACACCCTAATCCTATCAAATTTCATGGATCAAGGATGAGTATACACTATTGGTAAGTGAAAAATGTTATGTGAATTTAAAAATTGGCAAGTACTATGAAAAAGTATTGTGTGATATCATGCCTATGGATTGTTGTCATATTTTGTTGGGTAGACCTTGCAATATGATAAATATGCTATATATGATAGAAGATTACATAAATATACTATTTGGGTTGATGGAAGAAGAAAAATATTGTTACCTTTGATTGAAGAATCTGTTGGTAATGTTTGTACATCTGTGAAAGGCTTTTTGATGGAAGGAAGAAAGGTTTTTAAGGATTTAAATAAGAATCATGTATGTTTTGTTGTGATTCCTAACAAATCGAGTGAGAAAACAATAGATAGTATCCCTGAAGAGGTTGATAAGATACTCACTGAGTATAGAGAGATCATTTCTGATAATGTACCTGATGGTTTACCACCAAAGAGAAGCATTGATAATTGTATGGATATAATTCCTAGAGCTAGTTTACCGAACAAGGTATATTGGTTAACACCTACCGAGAATGAGGAACTTAACCGACAAATCCAAGAATTATTACAGAAAGGTTTGATCTGAGAAAGTTTGAGTCCATGTGCAGTACCAGATATATTGGCACCTAAGAAAAATGGAAAATGGTGAATGTGTACTGATTCTAGAGAAATCAACAAGATAACAATGAAATATCGATTTCCTATACCTGATGGAATATGGATGAAGTGACTGAGAGGGGGGGTGAATCAGTCAACCATAAAACACTTCACAATTAATTCTTTCCAGATCCCTTAGGATATCTTAAAAATGTTATCTGTTTTAGCACTCGGTAAATAGATTGCAGTAACTTTGAAGATGCAGAAAGTATTAGCAAAATTATCTTTTAGATATTCATCAGTACTGGTGTGTGATTAAGATAGCAATTAAGAACACAAGAGACACAAGATTTAACGTGGAAACCCAATATGGGAAAAACCACCAATGTATCTAGATACTGATTTTCACTTTTCTGAAGTGATGCCCGGTTAGAAGCCAACCCGGTAAAAGGTTACAAAACACACTGTTAGGTGTGACCTTGTTAGAGGATTTAATCACCCTGCTAGGAGTGGCCTGGTAAGAGGTCTTGAAAACAATTCAATGGAATTGTCACCTTGTTAGAGGATTTACAATATGGTTGTTAAACCAACTCGGTTAAGAGATTTAAAATTCACTGTTACAATGATAAGAAGGTAACAATGAAAAATGACCTGTATAATAATGCAACTGCTTTGCTGATTACAGATCTCTATTCTGCATATGTGTGATCCTTCCTGATTGAATAAATCTGTGCTGCACCTTAAGGATATCTGAACATCCTTCACAAATTCGCACACACCTTTCCTGTCTTTTCTTCTGTAAATCTTCTGCTGTATTTCTTGTTTATTTTTCACATTTGACCTTTTATTTATATGATTTTAGATTTGTCAAATCGGCATTATTTAGTATAACAGTCGGCTAAATTAAGCAAACTCTATTTGCAAAAATCCTTCAAGGGCCGACAGTGCTCGGTGACCATAACTTTCTACAATCTTTCGGAGACCGAGGGAACTCGGTAAACACCGACAATCCTTTACCTTCGATAACCGATTGAACTCGGTAAACACTGAATTTCCTTTGATGATCGACTGAACTCGGTAAACACTGAATTTCCTTTGACGACTGACTGAACTCGGTAAACACTGAATTTCCTTTGACGACCGACTGAACTCAGTAAACACTAAATTTCCTTTGACGACCGACTGAACTCGGTAAACACTAAATTTCCTTTGATAACCAAGTGGACTCGGTAAGCACTAATATTCCTGTCTGGCAGACCGACTGAGCTCGGTAGGAACTGATTGCTGCGGACTATGACATTGTGTGACATCAAAGACAATACATAATTTGAGTAGCAATTTCCTTCAGATAATTGTTTCCAACAATACCAAGGATGGATGACATAATGGATAGCTTGAGTGGAGCAAAGTATTTTACCAAAATTGATTTGAAAGGTGGATATCATTAGATCAGAATCAGAGAAGGTGATGAATGGAAGACTGCTTTCAAGAAAAGAGAAGGTTTGCATGAGTGATTGGTTATGCCTTTTGGTTTAACTAATGCACCGAGTACTTTTATGAGATTGATGAAAGAGGTTTTGAAGAAATTCTTGGGTAAATTTGTGATTGTATACCTAGATGACATTCTGATACTCAGTAAGACCAGAGAAGAACATTTGTTGCACATTAAACAGGTATTGCACAGATTGAAAGAATAAAAGTTACTGATTGATTTGAAGAAGTGTTCCTTCATGAAAGAGAAGATTGTATATTTGGGATTTGTGATTTCAGCTGATGGTTTGAAAATGGATCCTGAGAAGGTTGAAGCTATTTTGAATTAGCCTACACCTAAGAATTCTAGTGAGGTAAGATCATTTCATGGTTTAGCAAGTTTTTACCGAAATTTCATCAGAAATTTCAATTCAATTTGTAATGCTATGATTGAGACTATGAGAGGAGATAAATGGAATTCAAGTGGACACATGGAGCTAATAAAATTTTTGAGACTTTGAAGTAGAAGGTTGCTAAATTGCCTATGTTAGTTTTACCTGATTTCAATAAAGTATTTTAAGTTGAATGTGATGCAAGTGGTAGTGCAATAGGAGCTATTTTGAGTCAAGAAGGTAAACTTGTTGCTTTCTTTAGTGAGAAGTTGAATGATGCAAAAAGGAAATATTTTGTGTATGATCAAGAGTTCTATGCTATTGTTCAAGCCCTAAATAAATGGAGATATTATTTGATACTGAGTGAATTTGTGTTGTATACTGATTATAAAGCTTTACAATAACTAGGTAGTCAGAATAAGTTGAATCAGAGACATAAGAAATGGGTTGAATATTTGCAAAGTTATACATTTGTGATAAAACAGAAGAGTGGAGTCACTAATCAAATTGTTGATGCATTGAGTAGAAGAAGATCATTGATGACTGCAATGAGAATTGAAGTACTTGGTTTTGATGACATGAAAGATTTGTTTAAAACTGGCCCCAATTTTTATAAGCTGTGGATAAAGTGCAGAGCACCTATTCAAGATGAACTGAGTACTGAATGGGAAGACTATTTCATTCAAGAAGGTATGATGTTTAAAGGTATTTAGTTGTGTATACTGAGAGGATCAATGAGAACTAATTTGATAAAGGAGAAACATAGTAGTGGCTTGGCTGGACATTTTGGCATTAACAAAATATTGAATTTTCTTAAGGAGAAGTACTGTTGGCCACAGTTGTATAAAGATGTTCAAAAATTTGTGAGAAGTTGTGGAGTTTGTCAAGTTGCAAAGGGAGTAAGTCAGAATACTAGATTGTATACACCGATTTCTATTCCTGAGAAACCTTGGAGTGATATTAGCATGGATTTTGTTCTTGGCTTACCAAGGACAGTAAGAGGTAATGATTCTATAATTATTGCTGTGGATAAATTTTCTAAAATGGAACATTTCATACCATGTAGAAAAACATCAGATGCATTGCATATAGCAGATCTTTTCTTTAAGGAAATTGTCAGATTGCATGGATTATCGAGGAGTATCATCTCTAACCAAGACAGTAAGTTTGTTGGATACTTTTGGAAGACTTTGGAAAAAGTTGGGTATTGAGTTGAGGTATAGTTCTACATTTCACCCACAGACTGATGGACATACATAAGTTTTAAATAGAAGCTTAGGTAATCTGTTGAGATGCTTAGTGGGAGATAAATTGAGTAATTGGGATTCTATGTTGGCACAAGCAGAATTTGCATATAATAATTCAATAAATAGGAATATTGGGAAAACACCTTTTGAGATTGTTAATGGTTCACAATCAAGAGGTATATTAGATTTGAAGAACATTCTTGGTGAAGAAAAGAGAAGTGTTGAAGGAGAAGAATTGGATGAGTTCATGAAGACATTGCATGAGGAAGTGAAACATAAGTTGGAACATAGTAATCATAAGTAAAAGGACAGAGCAGATAGATCAAGAAGACATAAGACTTTTGTAGTTGGGGATGAAGTAATGGTTCATTTGAAGAAAGACAGATTTCCTGTTGGAACCTATGGAAAATTGAAAATGGAGAAATTTGGTCCCTGCCAGATATTAAAGAAGTTTGACAATGGAACCACTTATGAGATTGAATTACTTGATGACATTCACTTATATTCAACATTGTAGACTTGTATGAGTATCATGAACCTGATGAAAAAATGATAGTACCAAATGATTATCCTAAGAAGCAAACATAAGGAGTTGAGCAAATTTTGGAACTTTGAATTGGTAGAAGCACAAGAGGAAAAGAGTACATGGAATTAATATTTGGTAAAGTGGAAGAACATATCAATTGAAGATAGTTCGTGGATTACACAATTTGAGTTGGACTCAGCTCGGGTTGTGCCTACTACATGATTCAGAGAATCATCTCAAAAAAACCCAAGGTGTTTGATGGAGGAGCATCTCAAGTTCTTGTAAATCCTGTATCACCAAAACAAGTTAGAGTTGTTAGTTGTGCTTGATAGCTACTTTTGGACTCTCAGTGATGTATTATTGTTTCCATTGACGGGGCTCGGTTGCTACTCGGTTCCTTCATTCATCGAGTTGGCTCGATTGGTTCACCGAGTTAATTTCCTGTTGCTAAGTAATCTTTCTCATTGAGTAATTCATTTTGGATTTCTGTTGAGGCCAACTTGTGAATTTAATTTTGGTCATAGAGTTAATGGTTACATCGATCATTGGGAAGCATGTGCACCTTGATCTATTTGTTTCCTTCTCCAATGATGGATTTGAAGGTCGACTTGTTTTCAGTTTCCTCTTGTATAAATAAAGAAGTATGTTATAGTTTTAGGGGATTTTTTTATATATAGGACATAGGATCTGAAAGTTGAATCTTCACATGTATGAGGACTATTGTAATTGAATTCTGAATGTATTTGGTCATAACTGGGAAGGCCTTACATCCTAGCATGTATGAAGTTATTAATGAATAATAAATGAATTCTCTGCATTCCCTCTCTCCATGCTTGTGTTTTGCTTCCGTGTATTGGTCTCTGCAAGGAGGTTGGTGATTTGGGTGTGCCTTTGGCCCCTCATCTTGGTCTCTCTTGCATCAAAATGTGTGGAAATTAGGCATAGAGCTTTTGAATGTCCACAAATACAACAACGCAGAGGTAAAGGAAAGAAGACCAAAGTTCATGTGGCCCAAGCAGAAGATGAAGTTGGAGAAATTTCAAGACAAGGAGAAAATCCAAAGGATGGAGAATCTTTAATGATGAGACAGATTTTTTTAAATCCATAAAAGGTAGAAGCTGGAGTATTTCAAAGGAGAAATTCATATAGGAGAAAATGTAAGTTAGGTGGAAAATGTTGTAAGGTGATTGTAGATAGTGGTAGCATAGACAATATTATGCCCTAAGAGATGGTAAGGAAGTTAAAGGTGAAATAGTTAAAACACCCCAGCCTATACATAGTTTCATGGGTGAAAAAGGAACATGAATTACGAGTAAAAGAGAAATGTTTGGTCAATTCTAAGATTGGTAACTATAAGGATGAAATATTATGTGATATAATGCCAACATATGCATATTGTCACATCTTGTTGGGTAGGTCATGGCAATATGACATGTATGATGTTTATGATGGAAAAAATAATACATATACTATTAAGAAGGACAAACAACAATTTGTTTTGAATTCCGTGAAGGGTAAAGAAGAAGATGTTGAAGGAAGTTCAAGAATTTTTTTAGTTTGCCCAAAAAAAATCTTGAAAGACTTGAAGAAAGGGGGAGTTTATTTTTCTTTTGTTTTCTAGTTGATGCAAAATGACAAGCAGCAAAGAGGAAGATATACCAATAGAAATTCAAGAGCTAATTGGTGAATATGTAGAGATCTAATGATGAAATATTTGCTAGATGGATTGCCATAAGTAAGAGAAATCAGTCATTGCATGGATTTAATTCTAGGCTCAAGTTTTCCAAATAATGAACCATATAAAATGAAACCTTAGGAAAATGAGGAGATAAATAGACAAGTCCAAGAGTTGTTGGACAAAGGACTAATTAGAGAAAGTCTTAGTCCATGTGATTTACCAACAATATTGGTGCCAAAAAAGGAGGTGAATGCAAAATGTGCACTGATTCTAGAGCAATTAATAATATCACCATTAAATATAGATTTCCAATACCTAGAATGGATGATTTAATGGATTGTTTGAGTGAGGCAGGGTATTTTACAAAAAAATTATTTAAAAAGTGGATACCATCAAATTAGAATTCGTGAAGGGGATGAATAGAAAACAACATTCAAGGCAAACGATGGATTGTATGAGTTGCTGGTCATGCCAATCAGCTTGAAAAATGCACCCAATGCATTCATGAGATTTATGAATCATGTGTCAAAGTTTTATCTTGGTAATTTTGTTATTGTATATCCATATGGCAATCCATCAGGCAAATTAGGAGGTTGTTTGGAGCTATTGGGAGCAATCAAGAGGTTGTTTAAAGCTATCAAGAGCCATTAGGAGGTTGTTTGGAGTTGTTGGGAGCAATCAGGAGGTTGGTTGGAGCTATCAGGAGCTATTAGGAGGTTGTTTGGAATTGTCAGAAGCTATCCAACACAACCAATGTATTGACATTAAAATAAAAAAATTATATTAAATTTGAATTTTGTGTGGCTATTGCATTTCTTCAAACTCTTGAATTCAAATTTGAAATGACAATTCACTTTCCTCCTTATGTATATATATGTGTTTGGATTCAATTAAAGGAGAGTTGTTTTGGAAGCAAAGCATTGACTTCTTTTTGGAGGCAAAAAATTTCTTCATATTTCATATGTTGTGATTCAAGTTTCCGTGTTGTAAAATTCAAATAATTATTGTAATTTGTTTGTAAGTTTTGTGAGATTTCTTAATGCGTATCCCCAAGCATGACTGCTCCAATTTTTGTGTTATCTTTTTAAGACCCATGACTTTAAGTTCTTGGAGGAAACCTCAATTAAATTCCTAATTTAGATTGAGCTCACAAGTTTTCCCATTCATCCCTAGGATTTCCTTAAGAAAATCATGTAGTTACTAGGTGATTTCATGCAACAAGTTGATAGGTGCCATTTTTATTAACAATGTGTGGTGCAATTAAAATATATGGATGTGTTATCATGCAACTGTATATAAAATGTGGCATGCTAAAGAGGTGACATATGGTATTGTAATGTGGTGCAACAAGTTGATAGGTCACTTGTGGTGCAAATTTCAAATACATAAATCTTCTATTATGCTTAGCACTAAGCATTAACGATTTCCATTTTAATTGGTATTGTAATATATAGAGATTATTGTGTATTTGATTGATACATAAAGATTGTACATGTTTTACCCTCTCCACTATTAAAGAATAAATTACAAACTAGCTTATATATATTATATATATATATATATTATAAGCCGAGAGATATCCTTCTGAGGCGCCTATTGCACTGAGAGATATTATGAAAATAGGCGCCTCGAGAAGGAGATCATAAACCCATGACCATATATTTTTCTCCTCGTAACCATGACCATAAACCCAACCTTAACCCTAACCCTAACCCTAATTAAGGTTAGGGTTAAGGTTGGGTTTATTTTCATTAGGCTTAAAGCTTTTTTATGGTTTGGATTAGGGTTAGTGTTAGGATTATGGTTAGAGTATGAGTTTGTACATCATGGTTATTAGAGTTAGAGTTAGGATTGAGGGTTAGGGTTAGGATTAGGATTTGCATTAAGTCTATGTTAAGAGGTAGAATTTGGATTATGTATAGGGTTAGGGTTGAAATTAGGTCTAGAGATAAATTAAGCTTAGGGTTAGATGTAAAATTAATATTATGGTTGGGGTTAGCATTATATCCTAGACCTAATTACACCCTAGCTCCTATTAAACTATATCATTGACCCGAATTGAACTATACCCTTAATTATATCCTTACCTTAATTTAACATTAATCCTAATGAAATCATGACCATTAATTAAATTGTAACACTTTACACTTCATTATTTTAAATCTAAGATTATTTTAATTGTAACCTAAATAAAATATTTATCTTGTGTCTATCATTGAATCCCATTAACTATTTATTTACTTTAACATATTTGAAATACATTTCTATTTTTATTTTTGCTAATCCAACTTATCTATAATTGATTTGTACATTAATGGATTTGGAAAAGACATGTCTTACATTGTTTGTTTTTTTGTCTTTGAATTGGAGAGAATTGCATATTTCTATAATTAAAATTTAGAAACATAAAAGAATTGTTTCAATATAGAAACATAATACATCTTTATTTAATTTATTGGAAACATAGGGAAAAATCAAAATATTAATTAATTGTTTATATGAAAAATGTGATATAGTTGATAGGAAAAATGTAACAAAAAACACAAATTTCATATTTTTTATATAAGGAGAATCTAAAATAGAAGAAAGGTGAAAAATTAAGTTTAGGAATTCATATGGAAAGAATTGCATTGAAAACTAAAAGCAAATCGAAGTAAAAGTATTATCAAATTAATGAAATTTTGTAGGGAAAAACTTATCACCATTTCCTATAATTCAAAATATATAAATTTTAGTAAGTTCCTAAAATTAAATTTATTGTCATTATGAATAATTTAAAATGCTTACGTTTTAATAGGTTTCTAAATTGAAATTAATTTATTTGGATATTCTTTTAACATATATTTAGTAAAATTTGTTAAAATGATAAATTACATTGTATTTAACTAAACTATTTTTTGAATTATGACTGGCAACATTCTAATTTTAAATGTACATTTTTTTTTTTGAATTTTTCCCTTTTATAAAAGGAATTTGTCATTATCTTTCAAGACGAACCTATAATTTTTAAATTCCAAATTTGATATTTTACATTTTAATTCTGTATGAAACGAATTATTCACACGTAAAGGATCAAATGGAAGCTTCAGTGGTTACTTTCCTTCAAAGGAAATAGTTTAAAAGACATTATCAATACTTGCCCTAGTATAACTCTAGTCATTGATCAAATTTAGTGGTAACAACTATTTCTGCCAACTCTCTTATTTAGTGCTGCCAGACATTTAAATTCTGCAGACCTGGTAACACTTCATCCACGTCATCACTGCCAGTACCACGCGGAATTTTAGAATGATTTGCATTTGCCCACTCCGCTTTCAGTTTTTTAAGCGCGCAGTCCGCTCTACGAAGCGCTTGAGTTACAACGTCCCAGCATTTAATGCATGCAAAGACTGTAGCAGGCGGTCACGCCAGGGCAGTGCCCCCAGTGTGCGCACCTCAAAAAGAGAAAGAAACGCTATCTTTAGGGCATGCTTTACGCTCCCCATGTGACCGTAGCACGAAGGATCTAGCCCCATCAAAGCCATCAAAATATTCTCGCAAAACCCTGGCCTTTCCACTGCGATCTTTGCAACACAGTTGTTGAGGACGATTACCAGAGAAGAAGAAGAAGAAGAAGAAGGCGGCACGTCAAATTGATCCAAAATAAGCCCCAGGTTCTTGCTGTCCTCCTCCGTGTGACCTTCCCCTAACCCTAAAACACTCAAATTAGTGCCTGAATCCTGTGTGAAACCTAAAACCATTATTTCGGCGAATTTCACCGCTGCAAGTTTAACTCCGCCTGAAATACCTTGCTGGAAGGCCAAGCCGCAAATTGCATCCTTGAATTTCACCATGGAAGGCCATAAATCCTTCAGCCATTTGTTCGACTCAACATTTGTGACGTCTAGAGCCCTCTGGAGGATAACTGTTCCGCTCCTTATGCATTCACGAACAGAATTCGTTTTCTAATATATTGACTAAAATTCATTTACCACCTAGTACAAAAACAGCAACATCTTTTCAAAATTGTATATACATTTTCTTAACAAATAAAAACGACATCCATTATTACCTGAACTATGATACGACCCCTCAAAACTAATAATTGCTTCTATTATTTCATCTAATAAAAATCAAACTCGAAGTCATTTCAATCATTAGCAGAAAAAAGAACAGTACCCAGAAAGAGATAAGGTGTCTCTGTATTAATAATAAAAAAATTAAAATCAAAGCTATCAAAGCTTCTTTTCATTGCTCTAAAACCTTGAAACTTACAGCTCTGGTTCCTATCGGACTTGGAAATAGAATTAATTCTGAGATTTACAGTGAGAGCACAAGACTGCAATGGCAGGTGCAGCCGCATGACTCTAGCAGACTACAATGGCGGGTGCAACCGCATGACTCCAGTGTTTGTATTTCACGATACACCAACACAATGATCAAATCTTTCGTCGTTCGCTTCATTTATAGAAGATGGATTCCTTTATTGATTACTCAGCTACTTGCATGTTAAACTAGAATTCTTTAGAGAAAGTAGAGGTATTCTAAAACCCAGTAAGCAAGGTAAGGCGTTACGGATTGAAAGCCAACATATTGCGTTGTTACAGCTTCGCTCACTTACAGTTGGGCTCCTTTTATATTCCTCTCATCGGTTATAATCGATCATGGCCACTCTGCCAACTCACCATAATACACTCAAACGAATGTCAATTTTTTTAAAAATGTCTAATTGTTTACATTGATGAATGATGCCAGTGTAAGAAGCCTCTTGGCTTAAATATATTTTTCACATGTTTGTTTAACTATAAAATCACACATTTTTTCTTTTAAAATGTCAGTTTTAAAATTTAATATACTTTGTAATTGAATTTTGCAAAAAAATAATTTTATAAAATTTAATTTCTAATACTTTCTAGAATTTTTGCCTCATTTAAGACAAGTTTGGAAATTTTGGACTTGCCAAACATTCTTAGAGTCCGAGTCTGCAAACTATGAGTAGTACAATCAATATTGCCCCTTATTTTTCATCTTACTCTGAGTTTACACATAATTGTATCATTTAAAATTATGTTATTGATTCACTAATTCCTTACATAGACAATTCATTTTGGGGGAGTGATCATAGATAAGTGAATGGATGGCTAAGATTGATCTGTACACAAACTAGAGTTTCCAACTTTACAGATCAAGGTTTTTGCTAAGCATATATAAATTCGCATACATGAAATTCAGTACCAAATGGTAAACCTTATGTAAACACAGAGATAATGAAGGGCTGTACAAAACGACCGAAGCTAGCAGCAGTACGACCGGCAGCAGCACCAGTAAGAGTTAATATAAAAATCTATCATGAGAGGTTCTCCCCATCATCTCTAAGCACGAAACCGATTGAAGGCCTTTCTCTCACAATTAATTGAATTGACAAACATCTGTTGGTCAAGCATCTTCCCAGTTCCTTCGAGGGTTCCTCTACTTTTCTTTTTCCCATTCTCTTTCCGGCTTTTCGATTCAGAGATTGCATGTTTCCAGAAAACAGTTCAATTTCTTGACACCTTCATTCTATTAAAACAGGACTTAAACAAACATCAAATATCAGTATATATAGGCAGTGATGCACATTGCATCATTAACATCTAATTTTATCAAATTAACAGTATGGTTTACTTCACTTCTCCAGACAGAGAAAACCCCACTTTTTAGAAACTGTAAACAGGAAGTGTTCCCTTCTATATCACTGCAAACCTGATATGGTGCAAGTCTCATTGTTTACAGATTGTTTTCCTTCGCATCACCAATAATCTCCACAAGAACACTTTCCTTGTTTAAAATGATGAAACCGATTTACATCTCTTACAACAATTTCTCTTGCAACAACGTTGGAGATAAACTTGGTTGCAGTGTGGCACTCAACACATACTCGAAGGTTCTTGACAATCCTAATAGTTGTTCCAGGGGGTGTGTTTAACAATCCAAATGCAATTGCTAACTTCTCACTGTGGTGGCATACGAAGAATTCTTTTTCCTCCTCTTCTACATCATTCAATACATGTGTTGAATCTGGATAATACCCTGCTATCTTCATCTCCCAAGACAAATTCTCCAACTTTTCATAGATCTCTTGTGTCTGTGGATGTGATCTGTCTCCTGCACAAAAAACGTGTATCATCTTGTGTTCTTCAATCCAACTACATCCAGGTATCTTTTTAATTCCTCTATCTTTCATCAATCTCCTCACCATTTGAGCGTCACCCCACCTGCCCACATCTGAATACAAGTTTGAGAGAAGAACATAAGTTGTAGCATTATCAGGATACATCTCAAAGAGAAGGTTTGCTGTAAATGCTCCCAACCTTATATTATTATGTGGTCTACAGGCATCAAGCAAACATGTCCACACAACCACTTCGGGTTTAACTGGCATTTTGATGATAAAGTTTAGAGTTTCCTGAAGATAGCCAGCACGACCAAGAAGGTCAGCCATGCACACATAATGATCAATGGTGGGCATAATGAAATGAGATTCACTCATGCCATTGAAGTATTTACATCCCTCTTCCACTAAGCCTGAATAGGTGCATGCTAATAAAACACAAGCGAAGGTTACATCGTCAGGGTTTGTTCCAGAGTGCTTTATTAATTCAAAGATTTTCAGAGCGTCGTTGCAAAAGCCATTTTGTGCATATCCTGCAATCAGAGCATTCCATGAGATCACATTTCTATGAGGCATTTTATCAAACAGTTCACGTGCCTTGTGTATGCTTCCACACTTGGCGTACATGTCTACCAGAGCACTTGCAACTACCACATTTGAATGAAATCCACTTTCAATTATGCTTTGATGGATGTCCATGCCCTGTTCCAAAGCTCCCATTTTGGCACAGGCTGGAAGGATGCTGGCAAAGCTTGTAGGGTTTGGCTTTATACCTGCCAACTGCATTTGCTTAAAAGTTTCCAAAGCCTTTTCATCAAACCCGTTCTGTGCATATCCTGCAATCATTGCAGTCCATGAAACCACATCTCTTTCAAGCATTTTGTCAAACAGTTCACGCGCTTTACCTATGCTTCCACATTTGGCATACATGTCTACGAGAGCACTTGTAACCACAACATCTGATGAAAATCCAAATTCAATTATTTTTTGATGGATATCCATGCCCAGTTCCAAATCTCCCATTTTGCCACAGTCAGGGAGGATGCTGGCAAAGGTTGTGCAGTTCGGCTTCAAACCTGCCAGTTCCATTTCCCTAAATATCTCCAAGGCATTTTCAAATAACCCATTCTGTGCATATCCTGCAACCACGGCACTCCATGAGATGACATCTGGGCGAGGCATTTCTTTGACAAGCCTCAGAGCCTCCTCCAAAGCACCACATTGTGCATACCCTGCAATCATGGTATTCCAAGAAACCACATTCTTTTCAGGCATTATGTCGAACAGTTCACGTGCCTTTTCTATGCTTCCACATTTTGCATACATATCTAGCAGTGCGTTTTCAACAACAATATCTGACAAAAACCCTCTTTCAATTATGCTTTGATGTATGTCCATACCCTGTGCCAAATTTCTCAGTTTGGCACAGGCTGGGAGTATACTGGCAAAGGTGAATTGATTGGGTTCAACACCCGTTCGTTGCATTTGGTGAAACAATGTGAATGCCTCATCAGGAAAGCCGTATCTTCTGTAAGCTACGATTATGATATTCCATGAGAAGCTATCTGGCTCCTTCATATTGTCAAACACTTTACGAGCATCAACCAAATTACCACAATTGACATACATGTTGATAAGCTTGTTTTGAACGAATGTATTGGTGGAAAATGCAACTCGCCTGTGATTAATGAGAGAGTGGATTTGCTTACCTTGTAAAAGCCCATTCTTGGTAATGCAGATCTGCAATAATAGAAGATAATTTGTACAAGAGTTGATTAAGGTATTGTTTGCAGAAAGCAGAATGTGTAACGCATCTTTCAACCGACCGTCTCTACATGATGCTCTCAGATTGAGATTAGGAGTGGATGGAATTGGCATTTGGTTAATCTTGAATTTCAGTTCCCATTTTGTTTTAAATGGATCAATATCATTCTCCGGGTGTCAAATTTAATGGGGGAATCGCCAACATGTCTGGAACATTTTAAAAATAATATAAGCCATTCTTGTCTACTGCTGTAGCACATTATCATTCAATCTACTTCTCCCACAATAACAATGAAACGACTGTGTCTGCAGGTTTTATGGCTATCTAAATCTGTGAATGAGGAAAATGTCAAACATAAATTCTTATACACCTTAGGCCCCGTTTGTTTGCAGAATTGGAATTTGAGTCAAAATTTGATTATCTCATAATCAGGGTATGAAATTTCAGTTTTGTGTATTCGGAAGATAGTTTGGACCGTTTGGTTGACCCGGAAGATGACTCAGACAATCCATCTTCTACGTTTGGTTGCCATTTTCGAATCATGGATCTTCTTGCCCTCAACACATTCACGCTATTCCCCATTGAAGTGAAGTTCATTCCAAATGGGCCTCCATTGCCGGATGCCATGGTTTGAACCGGGTTGCTTACGGTTTGAAACTGCCCAAATGTGTAATAGTTGGGCAATGCGTGGTATTGCAGAAGGGCGATTTTGTCTTGGTCGCTAATGGAGTTTAGAGTGCCGGGCTTTAGGGCTGCAAAAGCGGTGTCTGATGGGGTGAAAAGTGTGATCCCCTGTTGCGAATTGTTCAACTGGGTTTGCAGCTGATTTCCCACCTGTGTGGATTTCAGCAGGCTAATGTATGTATTGAATGCTCTGGCCTTTTCAAGAACGACTGTCAGATTTAGAGATCCTGGGCTCGGCGTCCGCCATGAATATGAAGCTCGTTGCACAGAGGATTGTAAATATGCAAAACCCAATATGCAATGCAAGAAGATCACGAACCCGATGACGAAATTAAACCAGGTTCATAATTTCCTAAAACCTGGATTTGATTTTGAATTCCACCTATTGGGTGGGAAGATGGTGCCGCCCATTTTAGGGTCTAAACCAGATTTTGAAGGCCTGACCCTGAATTGCAATATAGAGTCCCAAACGGCGGATTTGGAGAAAAATCGAAACTCTTGCACCCAATTCCGATCAAGTTCCCGCAAACAAACAGAGCCTTAACAACGCTTATTTTTGCATTGATAGGTTGTTGCGAAAATGCTTATTTTGTTGTCCCCTGTCACTGTTAACAAGTGAAAGGGGAACAAAATCTCTCTTTCATATAAATATAATATCTATAAATAAATAATAAAAATATTTTCAATCTTTTTAAGATTTAAAGAGTTAGTTGTGGAATAAATGTGTCAAATTAAATGTTTGAGATAAATTACTTGTAATCTTATTTAGTTAGAAGATTTTGATAGATGATAAAGTATAATTCACCAATTATGTAAGAATGTTACTAATGATTATATGAATGTTTGTAATTGATTTCATGAGTGTGGATTGACTCTTATCTTATAGATTTGATTTATAGTTGTGTATGGGTTATTTGTAAAATTTGAGAATGTTTTTTTTCAAATATTTAGGGATAGGATTTGGTCATTGAGCACACTAAATGTGTGCACTAAGTCATGTTTTATGGATGTATTGATGTGATATTTACATAATTTCTTGTTTTTTAGATTTAAGAAATAGTTTTCATTCAATTTTCGGTACTCATTATCAACACTAACATCTTTAAAGCACAACTACTAAAACTGTAATATTAAAAATATTAGACATTAAATCAATAAGTGCTATATCAATTATTGGAACATGTTCAACTAGGCCCTCTACCTTAAATCAATAGAAAAGCACATTTAAAATTCTATTTAGTGTTCATCTCAAATCATGCACAATGAAAATTTAAATAATAAAACAAAATACACTTGCAAACATCCATCATTGCAAATGATTTTTTTCAATGGATAGCATGAGGTTGCTCAAAATCTCCATTGAAATGTACCTATTGAAGATAGTTAACTGATTTGTGTGGGATAATGTGTCAATTATCTGATTTTTGATATGAAGGATAGATGACCAAGAGTCAAGGATGGGATCTGTAGTATAGATTGAATGAGATTATTTCTTAGAACCAAGGAGAAAATGGAGGGTTTGGTTTTAGTTTGTTTAAAATAAAATAAAATAACTAATATTGCATTTTCTAAAAATAATAATACATTACAACAAAAAATAAAAGAAAAAAGGTCATTTATCTCTATAAATGATTAAGGGAATATAGGTAAATCAAATAATAAATATTATTTAATTTAAGGAACGTGAGGTGAAAATTAAAGTAATTAAATAATAATAAATTATTTAATTAGTATGACATAGATATTGAGTCAATTAATAGATTAAATATGATATCAGGTTAGACTAATTAAATAATAGTGATCAATATTTTGTCTCTAATCAAGTTGAAAACCCATTAATTGATTTGGAAATGATGGTAGCATTGTGGATGTGTGAACACTATATCTAGAGAGTTATAAAAAGATCAAGAACAAGATATTATGATGAGGATGATATAGTGATTAAATAAGGGGCAGATTTTAACAAGATTTATGATAAATATTGTGAATGCCTTTTTGACATGCATTGGGTAGCATAGCCCTAAATTTGGTAATATTTTTATGTGATGATATTGGTGTGTGGTGTTTGGGTAATGAGGAGTTTTTAGCTTGATGTCTTGAAAGTATGAATTAGGTTTAGATACAAGATAAGGGGTTACAACATTAAGGGCCTGTTTGGGTGCTGGAATACCAAATGCCAATTCCAGTCAATTCTGGAAGATGCTACAATTCTGGAAGATACAAATCTTGAAAATGATTTTTGGAATATGGGCTGACCCATTTGGTTCACCCGGAAGATGACTAAGAAGATGCATAAGGAATTTTAATTCTTTATTTTAATTTCTTTAAATATGGTGTGTATATGTCTGTATATACACACACATACATGTGTGTATATATACACATATGCACACATGTGTATATATACACATATACACATGTGTGTATATGTGTATACATGTGTATATATACACACATGTATACACATATGCACATATGTGTATATATACACACATACACACATGTGTGTGTATACACACACATACACACATGTGTGTGTATACACACACATACACACATATACACACACATGTGTTTATATACACACACACGTATGTGTGTATATATACACACACATATGTGTATATATACACACATGTGTATATACATACATGTATATATACACACATACATGTATGTATATATACACATACATGTGTGTATATACACACATGTATACACATATACACATATACACATACACAAATACACACACGTGTGTGTATATATACATATATTTGTGTATATATACACATATATACATATGTGTATGTATATATACACATATGTATATACATACATGTGTATATATACACATGTATATATACACACATGTATATATATACATCCTTATAGCAATATAATATATATCCTTATAGTCACGGATCCCACGAAATATTAAATTTGGTTTTATAAAAATTGGAATTGGAATTGGAATTCAAAATTCCAATTCCACCTATTTGAGTGGAAGATGAAATGCCCATTTTGGGGGCAAAATTGGAATTTTGAAATTCCAATTCCAATTTTTTGGATGGACACAAACATGGAATTGACATTATCTGAAAATCTAATTCTGGAATATGGGCTCTAATTCCAGCACCCAAATGGGCCCTAAAGGTTTGTGAATCTATAATATAGGATTTGATCAAATGTTGGATTTGAATTTATTGTATGGTACGGTTATAATGGCTACATTCTAATTATTTTAAAAAAGAACTCATTCTAGCACCAAGGGTGAAGGATTTTTAGGGTTCAAAGGATGAATTATAGAGAACAATGAGGAAGGGGATATAAGACGAGGAGGAATGGATATAGGGTGTGGTTTCCAAGGGCTACATCACATATGACATATGAAGGAATTGTCTAAACATGTTTCAAGATCTTGTCCACTCCCTTGTCAGAGTCAAAACTAGGAAGAAGGATAGGTATGATCCATAATAAAAATATACATATGATAGGTGGGATAATGCAATGGTATGATATAGATGGTTGACTAGTGGTTGTAAATGATACATGGAATGAATGAATGAACGAATGGGAGAATTTTTCCCCCAAGTATATGATAATGAGTATAGTAGAATTGGATATGAATTGCATAAAAAGGTTTTCATCATGTTACTTGTCTAAGGTTCTTAAGAATGATTTTTTCTATTGGAAACTTTCTTATTGTACCATCATGAATTATAAGCACCTGACATGTGTATACAATTTCATGTTTTGTTTAGCACCCACCTTAGTATATTTTCATAGTAGGACTATTGGAACAATATGTGTATATGTGTTGTCATTGATGTTAATGTATTTCTCTATTTGAGACAATGTTCCTGTGATGTTTAGTGAGTTGTTTGGTTCATGATTTGGAGGTTCACAAGCTGTTTTTCTTTTATGAAAATCATTACTATTGGTGTTCAGGTTAGATGTCACTATAACAAAACATGAAATTAGCACCTAAAATAGCACCAAATTTTAGTGCAATTTTGGGTCTAAAATGAGCCTTTGTGTCGATGAAAAAGCTGATGCCCAAGTGTCCCCAGAATTTGGTGCTGCATTTTGAGACAAGGTTTACACCATATTTGGAGTTGTATTTGGCATTGAATGTTGCACCGTAATCACGACCGCCCCATTTTTGGCACCGGGAAAAGAAGTGGGCAATTGCATCCCTTGACACCTAATATGGTGCCGAAAATTGCACCAGATTTGGCTTCAGATTTTGCTCTTATGGCTTTTGGTTTTGCTTCCAATCATGCTTCTTGTTATGCTTCCAGTTTTGCTTCTATTTTTGCTTCCAATTTTCTTCTTGTGTTGCTTCCATTATAATTCCATTTGTTGCTTCTGGTTTTACATCGAGGTTTACTTCTCATTTTGCTTTTGTCCTTGCTTCTAATTTTTCTTTTGGTTTTCCTTCGAGTTTTGCTTCCATTATAACGCCCTTTGTTTCTTTTGGTTTTACTTCCAAGTTTTCTTCCTTGTTTGCTTCCAGTTTTGCTTCTAGTTTTTCTTCTTGTGTTGCTTCCAAATTTTCTTCCATTATAACACTAGTTTTTGCTTCTAGTTTTACTTCTAGGTTTTCTTTCAATTTTTCTTCTTGTGTTGCTTCCAGTTTGGTGCCTATTGTAACGCCATTTGTTTCTTCTAATTTTTCTTCTTGTGTTGCTTCCAAGTTTTCTCTCAATTTTTCTTCCATATTTTCTTTTAGTTTTGCTTCTAGTTTTGCTCCTTTTTTTGCTTCTATTTTGTGCTCCCAGCTTTTCTTCTGAAATATTTTTTTATTTTTCTTTTGCTTCTAGTTTGTCTTCCAGAGTTGCTTCCTATTTTTCTTCTAGGTTTGCTTCCCATTTTGCTTCTAATTTTGATTCTAGGTTTGCTTCCAATTTCGCTTTTGATTTTGCTTCCAATTTTGCTGCTAAGCGTGCTTCCAATTTTACTTCCATTTTGAGGTCTTTTTTTGCTTCTAATATAGGTTCTATAATTACACATTTTTTTACTTCTAAAATTGCTTCTATTATTACTCATTTATGTGCTACGTGAATTTCTTCTATTTTTGCTTCTTAGATAATGCCAAGTTTTGATTCCAAGATTGCTTCTAGCTTGGCTTCTATTGTTGCTTCCTTTTTTACTTCTAAAAATACTTCTTATTTTACTTTCATTTCTTATTAATTTAATATGTTTTATTCCAATCATGAAACCCATATTGACACCAAGAAGGTGCACATCAAAATATCTATAATTTAATTGAATTTATCAACATCCATCTTGAGCAACAAATTAAGATCAACATGTGTAATAAATATTCATCCAAAAATCATCGACCACTTTCAATATATACAAATTGACAAGTCAATACTAATAAGATCATCATATGTAACTAAAAAAAGTGAAAGTCCAATATGCCAGTAGATCAAAAACATGTCAAAATGATACATGTACAAATGATATAAGTAAAAATGATAAATTATGTAACTAAAAATGATACAAGTCAAAATGATACATGTCAAAATGCATCAAATCAATAATATGGTATTGTAGGCCATGAAAATGATACATATGATGGTAACCATAAAAATAGGCATCATAATGATATATCAACAATGATCCATAATGTAGTCTATATGATCATGAATGTCACTAGCTACTAGCAACAACTGCCTCATCATCATCATCACCACCGCGGTCATCATTAGCATGATAATTATTGTTGTCATCATCATCATTAACCTCAGTGTCTTCTATATCTGCATCATCATCATCCTCTTCCCTATGATTTGGATTGGAACCAACATATTTTGCATCTACATCTTGAGGATCATCTTCATCTTTTGGAAGACCTTAATTCTGCCCAATTTTTTTTAGATGAAAAGTTATTATTTATTTAATGCAATAAAATATTTTTCTGTTATATATCTAATATTACAACATATGAAACAAAACCATAATCATCATGAATTAGCAACTAAACTAGACTGAAACAAATAACAGAAATGCAGTTCCTAGCAAACAAATAGGAAGTTACTTTATTATGCCTTGGTTGTAGGAACAATCGCATAACATAGTTCTAATGGTTGTAGGAATAATCACATAACAAAGTTCATGTTGAACCACTGGTCATTTTTGTTGTTTTCCCACGTTATGTCTTAATGTTGACTTGTTTTTCCCATGGCTATGGTCCTTTATTTATTTCTTAATTTCTTGAGTGCCATGGTCTTAAGTCTGTGGGATAGCTTCTCTTTAAGTCATTTCAGTTTAGAGAACTTTTAAATTTTCAAAATTGTTAGTTGTTTGCATATGTTCCTGCATTGTGTCCATTGGCTGACTTATCATATTTTATTTACCATGATATATTTGTGGTTAGGGTCTTGCTGATTTAATATTAAAATATTATAGTCATTTTTTCATGTGTCCTAGCCTAACACCTTGTATTTTTCCCTTCCATGGTAGCTTGCCCCTCATATTTTGTACATGCTTTAAGTTGTGTTTAAAGCTCTTGTCGTAGCCCCACAAGTGTTATGTTTTTCTGGCAAAAAATGATGTGACCTTGCGAATGAGTGTTGGCGGTTTGGTGTTTGCCTTATTGTGCACTCACTATTGTTAATGAGGTTAACAACTAGCGGTTGTGATGCTACATGGGGGTCTTTGGATGGTAATAAAGTATGTTTCCACATTCTCATAACTTGATTACATAGTGAATACTTTTGAC
The DNA here is from genome assembly GCA_027943335.1 of Chamaecyparis obtusa. Taxonomy (NCBI): domain Eukaryota; kingdom Viridiplantae; phylum Streptophyta; class Pinopsida; order Cupressales; family Cupressaceae; genus Chamaecyparis; species Chamaecyparis obtusa. The sequence goes on from BSBK01001668.1 coordinate 1,156,326, forward strand.
TTGCAGGGAAGCGAGAGTGAGCCACATGTCAAAAGTTGAAGATGTTAAAAAGGTAAATAAGTGATTCTTGTCGCATCCTCATGATAATTTTGGAAGGCATTCAATTGTACCTATGAGCCCACAAGTTGATTTTTGTGATGAATGTGATGGTTTGATGCATCCTTGTGACAGATAGTGGGGAAATATTTTTATGGCCGCGAGCCTTGTCATGGCCTCACAACTTATTTTTTGGAACCTAATTTTGAAATGCATTTAATGGGTTAACACAATGGTATGGTCACATGCTTTGATTTCATAGGTTTAAATTGTAGTTAAGGTGTATGGGTTGCAAGGATGTGATGAAGAAAAGGTAACTCATGATGAGTTAGTCATAGCTTTGTGACAATTTTTTTGGCTCGCACTTGTGCAAGGTGGTGACATGTATCTGATGAAATGTTGAAGGGAGTTTGTACAATTCAGAATGTGTTGAGTGTTAGGTGGTTGAATGTAGGTTGAGCTAGTGATTGGTTTTCATGTGTGATACCATGTGAGCCATGATTTCCATGTTATATAATTTAAGACTTTTTTACTACATTTTTGGGATTACAGAGTGACGACAGATGGGTTTCATATCAAAAGTGCCATATGAAGGATGTTGTATTTAATCCTAAAACATGGTGCAGATGAGAGAATCATTAGGATTTTTCACCATTCCTTTATGAGATGTTGTGATAACCAAGAATGTTAGCTTGAAAATATTTCATAGTTGTGAACTTCAATACAAGATTGTTTGAATTAGAAAGTTGTGGAAGTCAATCTAAAACCTGGAGGAAAGTTATTTATAGTTGACTACATATGAGATTATGTGCATTCTATGTTGTCATTCCTTTTGGTTGAATGGCTCTCTATATGTTTGTGATGTTGAAAGTGAGAATTGTTGTGAGTGACATTGTTTGTTGTATGACGTTGAGACTGGGGAATGACATGTTTCAAGAAGTATATAAGGATCATGGGTTGATGTTGCACTTTGTGGTCGTAGGGATTTCTTAAATGCCAAGGTTGGATGTAGGTATTTCTTAACCTAATTAGACCACTATTGGTGCCTATTTCCAAACTATGGGAGCTTGTTGGGGTATATGATGCAAGGCAGAGGAGGATGAGGGGCCAAAGACACACCCTAATCTAGATCTACCTTGTAGAGATCACACATGGAAGTAATAACACACAAATGAGAGAGAGAATGCAGATCAGATCCTTTATATTTCATTAAATAGATTCATACATGTCGGGATGTAAGGCCTTCCTGGATAGGGCTAGATATTACAATTCAATTACAATAGTCCTCCAACATGCAAGGATTCAAAAACTATCTTCAACTCCTAATATGATACCATCTATCTTCTAGCTCTAAGTTGTCATCTTAAACTACAACCAAAGATTATAATATATACAAGAGGCTACTAAACAAGTCAGCCTTCAGATCCACCATTAACGGAAGGAACGACCAGATCTAGGTCCACACACTTCCCAATGATAGATACCAAAATTAAATTTATGACCATAATTAGGTGCACAAGTCGGCCTCAACATAAAACCAAAATAAATAACTTGGTAAGCAAGGATAACCGAGTGCCAAGGAATTAACCAACCAACACAGTTAACGAAGGAACCGAGCAACTACCAAGCCAACTCGGTCAAAGAAGGAACCGAGCAACACAAGAAAACTCAAACTTGTTTTTGGTGACACGGGATTGCCAAGGACCCGAGATTATCCTGCATCAAACACCTGGGGTTATTTGAAATGATTCTTCGAATCATGCAACTGGTATAACCCAAGCTGAATCTAACTCAGATTGTGACATCCACGAACTGTCTTCAATCAGTCTATTCTTCCACTTTACTAGATATTCCATATATTGTTTTCCTCTTGTACTTCTACCAGCTCTTTGTTCCAAAATCTATTTAACTTCTTTTGTCTGTTTCTTAGGATAATCATTCAGTACTTTTATTTCTTCATCCAATTCATGGTACTCATATAAATAAAAAATGTTGAATATAGGTGATATATCCATGTCATCAGGTAACTCAATCTCATAAGCATTTTCACTATCAAATTTTCTCAAAATCTTGCAAGGACCAAACTTCTTCATTTTCAGCTTTCCATATGTTCCAATAGGAAATATTATTTTCTTCAAATGAACCATTACTTCATCACCAACTACAAAAGTCTTATGTCTTCTTGATCTATCAGCTCTGTCCTTATACTTCTGATTACTTTTCTTCAACTTATGTTTCACATCTTCATGCAATGTTTTCATAAACTCAACAAACTTTACTCCTTCAACACTTATCTTTTCTTCATCAACAATATCCCTCAAATCTGATATACCTCTCGGTTGTATTCCATTTACAATATCAAAAGGTGTTTTTCAGTACTCCTATTTGTACACACTAAAATGGTGCACTTCTATGAACCATTACATGCAAGGTTGCTCAAGAATGAGGCCTCACAAAGCGGCTCATAGCTCTCTATGTATGGAGCTGCAAGATTGAAAATTGCTCTCAGCTAGAGCTACAAACTTGTGACCTTGCTAGTCAACCATACAATGAGAGATTCAAGTGAACACAAGGGCAACAATGCCAATATCTCCAAGAATCAAATATGCAATGCAATGCAAGCTATATTAAAATGAATATACAACTAGAAATGAAAATGCAATCTAATCTATGAAGTGAAAGTACAAACTATGCTATGAAAGGAAAGAACAAGTATTACCAAGCCTTCCTGTTTAAGCTATGTGAGTTACTCTATTGCATAAAAGGAAACTAAGATAATATGCCATGATCATGCAAACTAAGCAAAGGAAATATGCAACTAAATGATGTAATGAAATGAAGCAAGTCTTCAATATCTTCAAAGTTCCAAATGCACCTAAAACCTGCAGCATAACATTAGCATAAAAAAATGGTATGCAAATGGAGGAGAGAACTTTCCTTTTATAAGAAATGCAAAGAAATGGACCATTGAGATTAAGAGGCAAAAAGTCTTAATCAGCAATGGAGCTTGAAAGAGGAGCAATCCATGTGCACAAGTATCCTCCAATAGGAAAATAGGAGTTGACTTTATGTCCATATGAGACAAAAAGTGTTTTTCTCCTTTTTATAAAATATGAATAATGCTTTATTTGTGCAACTTAGGACAAGAGGAAAGGTGGGGCTTTTTATTTAATCCAAAGGGGAGTATATATTCCTTTTAATCAAATAAAGACTTAGGATAAATGATTAGCCCATAGGATAAAAATTCAATACATGATCGAAATTAAGACTTGATCAAGAAATTGATAATGTTGAAAATATTGATTATTGATAAAACTGATTCAGGATAAATAATTCAAATAAAGGGGGCCCAAAGTCTAGGTGACCATTTTTGGGTGCATACACTATTCACTAAATTATTGTATGCAAAATCTAGTTGTGCCAACACAAAATTCTAATTACTCAATGTGTCTCCAACTAAAAATCTCAAAAAATTACCCAAGCTTCTATTCACAACTTTTGTTTGTCCATCAGTCTGTGGGTGAAATGTAAAACTATACCTCAACTCAGTGCCAAACTTTCTCCAAAGAGTCTTCCAAAAGTATCCAACAAACTTACTGTCTCAGTAAGAGATGATACTCCTCGATAATCCATGCATCTTGAAAATTTTCTTGAAGAAAAGATCTGCTATATGTACTACATCTAATGTCTTTCTATAGGGTATAAAATGTGCCATTTTATAAAATCTATCCATAACAAAAAATATAGAATCATTACCTCTTGTTGTCTTTGGTAAGCCAAGAGCAAAATCCATACTGATATCAATCCAAGGTTTCTCAGGAACAAAAATTAGTATATACAATCTAGTATTCTGACTTACTCCCTTTGCAACTTGACAAATTCCACAACTTTTCACAAATTTTTGAACATCCTTATACAACTGTGGCCAAAAGTATTTCTCCTTAAGAAAATTCAATGTCTTTTCAATGCCAAAGTGTCCAACCAAACCAATACTATGTTTCTCCTTTATCAAATTAGTTCTCATTGATCCTCTCGATATACACAATTGAATACCTTTAAACAACATACCTCCTTGAATGAAATAGTATTCCCATTTAGTATTCAATTCAACTTGAATAGGTTCTTTGTACTTTCCCCATGGCTCAGAAAAATTAGGATCAAATTCATACGAATCTTTCATGTCACCAAAACCAAGAACTTCAATTTTCATCTCGGTCATCAAAGATCTTCTTCTACTCACTGCATCAGCAACTCGGTTAGTGACTCCACTCTTATGTTTTATCACAAATGTGTAACTTTTTTAAATATTCAACCCATTTCATATGTCTCTGATTCAACTTATTCTGACTACCCAAATATTGTAAAGCTTTATGATCAGTATACAACACAAATTCACTCGGTATCAAATAATGTCTCCATTTCTTTAGGGCCTAAACAATAGCATAGAATTCTTGATCATAGACAAAATATTTCCTTTTTGCATCATTCAAATTTTCACTAAAGAAAGCAACAGGTTTACCTTCTTGACTCAACACAGCTCCTATTGCACTTCCACTTGCATCACATTCAACTTGAAATACCTTTTTGAAATCAGGCAATGCTAACACAGGCAATTCAACAACCTTTTGCTTCAGAGTCTCAAAATTTTTATCAGCTCCATGTGTCCACTTGAATTCTCTTTTATCTCCTCTCATAGTCTCAATCATGGCATTACAAATTGAACTGAAATTCCTAATGATTTTTTGGTAAAAAATTGCCAACCCATGAAATGATCTTACCTCACTAGCATTCTCAAGTGTAGGCCAATTCAAAATAGCTTCAACCTTTTTAGGATCCATTTTCAAACCATCAGCTGAAATCACAAATCTCAAATACACAATCTCCTCTTGCATGAAGGAACACTTTTTTAGGTTTATCAACAACTTTTCTTCTTTCAACCTTTGCAATACTTGTTTAACATGAAACAAATGCTCTTCTCTAGTCTTACTAAATATTATAATATCATCTAGGTATACAATCACAAATTTACTTAAGAATCTCTTCAAAACTTCATTCATCAATCTCATAAAACTACTCGGTGCATTAGTTAAACCAAAAGGCATAACCAACCACTCATAAAAACCTTATTTTGTCTTAAAAGAAGTCTTCCACTCATCACCTTCTCTAATTCTGATTTGATGATATCCACTTTTCAAATCAATTTTGGTAAAAAAATTTGCTCCAGTCAAACTGTCCATTATGTTATCCATTCTCGGTATAGGAAACCTATATTTCACTATTATATTATTGATTTCTCTAGAATCAATAAACATTCACCATTTTCCATTCTTCTTAGGTTTCAAAACATTTGGTACTGCGCAAGGACTCAAAATTTCTCGGATCAAACCTTTCTGCAACAATTCTTGAATATGTTGGTTCAATTCTTGATTCTTGGTAGGTGTCAACCGATGTGGTGCCTTATTTGGTAAATTAGCTCCAGGGATTAAATCCATGCAATGATCAATGCTTCTCTTTGGTGGAAAACCATCACGTACATTATCATAAATGATCTTTCTATACTCGGTGAGTAACTTATCAATCTCTTCAGGTATGCTATCCTCTATTTTCTTACTCGGTTTGTTAGGAATCACAGCAAAACATACATCATTATTTTTTGAATCCTTAAAAAACTTTCTTCCTTCCATCAAGAAAACTTTCATAGATGTACAAACACTACTAATAGGTTCTTCAATCAAAGGTAACAAGATTCGTCTTCTCCCATCAGCCCAAATAGTATATTTGTGCAATCTCCCATCATATATAGCATGTATATTATATTGCCAAGGTCTACCCAACAAAATATGACAACAATCTATGGGCATGATATCACATAACACCTTATCATAGTACTTTCCAATTTTCAAATTCACATAACATTGTTCACTTACCAAGAGTGTATGCTCATCATTGATCCATGAAACCTAATAGGGCTTCGGGTGTTCCAACCTTTTCAACTGCAACTTTGTAACCATTTCCTTAGATGCCAAGTTCTCTGATTACCTATCAATGATTACCTTCCACACTTCATCAGAAACTCTACATCTAGTTTTGAACAAACTTTTCCTTACCGAATCTTCCTTATTACTTTCACTCCAAAGTGCTCTCCTTACCATCAAGTTCTTTTCCTTCTCAGGTTCATTCAGTGAATATTCTTGCACCAAAGCATTCCTACTACTACTGACCTGCTTACTTGCATGTGTACATTCAAATGATCTATGTCCTCCTCTACAATTGTAACAAGTTCCTCGGAAACCACCTTTGTTATAACCACCTCGGTAGTTATTGTCTCTTCCTCTAGATGAACTTTCACCTTTCCACTTGGTCTTGCCTTTATCCATATTTTTTGTTTCTGGTTCAAATCTATTGCTTTCACCATAAGATCTACCTCTTCCTCTAGGGAATCTACCATCTCTACCTCTTTGTCTTTTCTCGTGTCTTTTGTTCAATTTCTCCTTAGCTTTCAAGGCAAATTGATAAGCTTCTTCAATGTTTTCCAACTTAGCCAAACTGATTTCTTCTTGGATGGAAACTCTCAATCCATTCAAGTACCTAGCAATTCTTTCCACTTCATCTTCATATGTCTAGATCTGATATCTAATTTATAGAATTCCTCGGTATAATCTTTTACCAAGCTATCTTTCTGCCTCAAACTTTGCATTCACCTAACTAGGTTAATCTGATAATCACAAGGTAAAAACTTTCCTTTTAACTTATTCACCATCTTATTCCATACCTTAATTTTGTCTTTGCCTTTTGTCTTTCTGTCCAATTGCATATGTTCCCACCACAAGGATGCATGACTCTTCAACTTTGTGCTTACAATTTTCACCTTCTTTTCCTCAGGAACATTTTCATATTCAAAGTACTTTTCCATCTCAGTGATCCATTCCACTAATTCATCTGAATCTAGCTTTCCACTATACTCAAGAGGATTGAAATGTGGTGAAGATTTCAAATTTGTCAAAGCCTTCAAAAATCTTTCCTCACCTTGATCCATCACCGGTACAGGTTCTACATCACCTTGTTCTTCCTCATTTTCATCATCACTAACATCTTCCAGATGTCTTCCTCTACGCTGGGCTGTCTCAACAGCTTCTAACCTAGAAGCAAGTTGTCTCAACATGTTTTCCAATCCTAGATCCATATCTCACCTCCCACAAACCATCTTGAAACCCTCTACAATTATAGGCCAGATCGCAATCTGCTACCCCACAAAAAATCAACTAGGATTTGACAAGAAGGAACCCTCAAACCTAGATTCGCAAATCTAGATCCAGGTCTAACCTACACTCTGATATCGCCTAACGTAGGGAAGAGGAGGATGAGGGACCAAAGGCACACCCTAATCCAGATCTACCTTTTAGAGATCACACACGAAAGCAACACCACACAAATGAGAGAGAGAATGTAGATCAGATCCTTTATATTTCATCAAATAGATTCATACATGCCGAGCTGTAAGGCCTTCCCGGTTAGGGCCAGATATTACAATTCAATTACAACAGTCCTCCAACATGCAAGGATTCAAAAACTATCTTCAACTCCTAATCTGATACCATCTATCTTCTAGTTCTAAGCTGCCATCTTAAACTACAACCAAAGATTACAATATATACAAGAGGCTACCGAACAAGTCGGCCTTTAGATCCACCATTAATAGAAGGAATGACTAGTTCTAGGTCCACACACTTCCCAATGATAGATACCAACATTAAATATGTGACCATAATTAAGTGCACAAGTCGGCCTCAACAGAAAACCAAAAGAAACAACTCGGTAAGCAAGGATAACCAAGCACCAGGAACAGATAACTGAGGGCCAGGGAATTAACCAACCAACTCATTTAACGAAGGAACCGAGCAACTACTGAGCCAACTTAGTCAAAGCAGGAACTGAGCAACACAGGAAAACTCAAACTTGTTTTTGGTGACATAGGATTTCCAAGGACCCGAGATGCTTTTGCATTAGTATATTAGGAGTTTAGTCTCTTAAGGCTACCGCTCTATTTCTCCCTCATGGTTGGGATATAGATTGGGGAATGGATTCAGGACCTAGATAAGTGGACTTTTCTAAGCCTATTTATCCCTACTGTCTATTCTTGTGGGTCTCTTCTATGGACACACTCTTTGTGATGCACCTTAGCTTCTATGGATGCACTCTGACCTTGATCAGTGTCTCTTTGTGACCAACTAGCTAGTTTTTCATTAGCAAAAAACTCATAACAATGTTTTTTATAAGAATGTTTGTTGTAACATATATGACACATTTCAATTGATGACAGTGCAAATTTTGGTAGTTATGAGGGCATTTTTCAATTGAAGGTGTAATCACCTAAAATTGGTCTACTAGAACTTTAGCCCCCTTTTGATCAAATCATCTCTTTGCTAAGATTAAATGTGTAGAGTAACCCTCAAATATCCCCTTTGCATAATTAAATAAAAAATATTATATCAAACTTATACTATGGTCTAATTTCTAGAGCTTTCATATTTATTTAATTGCTAAAACCTTGCTTTTAATATAAATTTTTTACACTTTTATTAAAAGAACACATTCACATGTGTGGATACTTAATCTTAATTAATTAGCAATTAAAAGGGATTTGTGCTTTCAAATGCTATTTTGTCTTATTCTACCTAACATTTCCCTTTTGCCTCTTAATCCTCACCACTCATCTCTACCTAACCTTGCATCTCCATTTTCCTCTTCATCTCATCCACTCATTATTTTGCCTTTTAATCCCCACCCTTCATTCTTGAGGTAATTCCTTTAAAAGGAAGCTCTTCCTTGGCTCAAGGGTTCCATCTTGTTATCTTTCATATTCTAAGCACATTCTCTTGCATTCTAGCTTTCTTGCAATCTTGTCATTTGAATTTTTAGCTTAGCTTGATTCTTAGCTTAATCTTGCATTGTTAATCTAGTTTCTTTGCTTGCATTGCTTCATAGATTTAGCTCTTGCATTCTCATTCTATATTACTAGTTACTTGCATACATTCTTATCTTAATCTCTCATTTCTAGTTTGCATTCTTGCATCTTAGCTTCATTCTTAGATTTGAATCTTCCATTTTGGAGTAGTCAAGTCACTAATCCTTCATGCAAATTTGATGAGAATCATGAGAAGGATTAAACTCACTTCAACTACGAAGCTATTAGCCACTTCTTGGGATATCCTCTTCCATGGATTTCTCTCAAGTGTAATGGTTCAGAGAAGTGTGTCACACATCTTTGGCACCCACCATGGGGCTAGGCATTCATTTTTTGCTCCAATTCTTGTGCTTTCAATTTCTTATTGTCGCAAGTTCATAAATTTTATTTTTGTAGGCTCAAAGGTCGTACGATATTTCTCATAATACCCAGGTGATATTTCATTACCATGTATTTTCTTACATTTGATTTATAGGCACCTAGATTAACTAGAAGGCTTATTGTTTTGTGATTGGTTGAGTAGTGGGAGAGTATGCTCTTTTCCTCTTAGAAAATCAGAAATCTAGACCTACTTGGTTAATCACTTGTAATTGGTCTTGGATAAATGAACATATGCTTGATGTGTTTGGGAGAAACTATGGAGTAGGAGACTATTCTCTTTTCCCCTTGGAAAAATCAGAAATCTATACCTCCACTAGCTATCCATCTTTACTTTCTTGCATTTACCTTTAGAGGGCCTACCAAAAGAGCAATCTTTTGGGAATGAACCAAGTGGGGAACAAGAAAATCTAGCTGCTCGACCCCAATATAATCAAAATATTCTTTCAATCCAAAGAGAGAGAAGACTTGGCCACTTTCTATTCCCAATGATTCTTCATGTGTAGGGGCTAGTTGCCTAAATCTTGCTAAACAAGACTATATTTGATTGGGGTGCTTGTAATCTTGTTTACAAGATTACAAGGGGAATACATTCATTTTTTATAGGGATGAAAAGTCTAAATATTTCTTGTGAGAACTATGCATCTTGGGTGTTTGTAGGGTTGAAAGGTCTTAATTCTACTTGCAGAACTACAAGGGGTGGTCATGAACGGAGGTCCTTACTAAACACGTTAGGACTTAGAAGCTATCATTTTTGGTTGTGTGGCTTCCTTTATGAAAGGATTGATCCAAGTGGACTTAACCCTAATCACCCCAAGATACTCATCATATTTAATCCCTTGGATGCAAATCCATGACAAATCCAACATCACTTTGTGTGAGGTGAAGGGGTACCAAGTTGTGGGAAACGGTTGCAACACTACTTTCTTGACCTTAGGTAGATTTCTTGATGTGTCTTCTTATCCTAAGACTTGTGAAAACATTTTTTGAACATACACATGTTACACTTTCTATATTTGACACCTTACTAAGACTTTACATATGCTTGTATCCACAAGGTTGCTTTGTCCCTTGTTGGATTTTCTTAAGACTATTTTTTTCTCACTACATGCTCTCAAAATAAACATTGTCTAGGGAATGCTCCAAACTTGGCAATCACCTTTGAAACTCTTTGAACTAAACTCTTAGACTAAGCTCAAATGTTGTCACAATTACTTCTCTATTGCTATCCTTAACACATCCTTTTATTTGGTATATTTCGACATGTTAGGAATTTCCCTTAGCTAGAAAAGATTACTTTGGTCTCTTGACTACATAATTGGTTGGTAGAATTCTCACTTGTCCAACATCTCTTTGATCAACTCTCTTAGATTCTCTATCCAATCTCTTTCTTGTTCACAAGTGTCATACATAGGGATCTCTCCGTGGCTTGGGCACCTTGCAAAAATTTATCTTTTCTCTATCTCTCTATTATACTTTGGACAAGTGAACATCTTTACTTACCTAGCTTGAAGATCAAGTCATCATAAGTCATCCTATTTGGATTTTGACAGTCTTCTTTCATGCTGGTCACAACTAGATCATAGATCCATGAAGGAAAACAACCTGAAGCTATCTTTGACAACTCAACCAAAGAAGGTCCCGTACCTTGGGGTTTCAAACCCTTTTCTAACATCTCTAGTGAATCTACCTTATCCTCTCCTAGATTGGCACATAGTGTTTCTTACACTCCAACCATGGACAAACGAAGCAAGAGGATTAGAGAATTTGCGAAACAACTCGGTGATAAACACTTTAGACAACAAAATCAAGAATTTCCTAATTCTAGACATGACTCTCAACAAGGCTCTCAACGCACTAGACATGGATCACATGGCTCACAAGGTGGTGATTCAAACAACAAAATAACTAAGGAAGACATCTTACAGTTTTAGAAAGATGAACGCTTACAAAAGCTCATGAAGTTGACTCTAAGTCAAAACAAAGATCAATACTTCTTGCATTTGGCCACTCAAGGAGTCAAACTACCCCACAACTTTGAAATTGATAACCTAATCAAGAAAGAAACATCTGAAATAGAAATCATGAGAAAATAGATGGAAGACATGATGAAGCATATGCAACACTAAGAAAAAGAGAAAGCTCAACCAAGCACATCCTTCTCTCTTGAGGTTATTTGTTCATTTTCTTTTGACAAGGATCTATATATGCCTCTTTTTCCTAGAAAGATTGAGTTTCCTAAATATGAGAAGTATGATGGTAGCAAAGATCCTCGCGATCACATCAGAAAGTTTTGTGTACTTAGCATGGAGTTCTTGGATGAACCCACTTATCTCATGAGACTATTTCCTAGGAGTCTTAGTGGTCAAGCAATGGAGTGGTTCACTAAACTATCTCCTTCTCTCAAATATTTTGACTAGCTAGTGGAAATATTCATTCATCAATACTCCTATAATATTCAACATGCTATCATTATGCTTGATCTTTGTAACATCAAACAATTTTAGGGTGAGTCTTTTGTGGCTTTCCTTCAAAGATGGTGAAAGCTATATTCACGTTATCCCTGCCAGATTCCTGAGACATAAAAGATCGACATATTTATCAACTCTTTAGTTCCTGAAATGAATTATGCATTACAGATGCAAAATCATGCTTCATTCGATAAACTGGTTGAAACATCTATTCACATAGAGGATGTCCTTGTTCATAAGGGTGATATCACTCTTCAATCTAAATCCTCTTCTAACAAACAACATAACAAAGACAAAAGAAAATTCTAGAAAAAAACTAAGGATGTCGTCAATGATGGAATCATGGCTTCAACTTCACAATCTACCACTACCAGAGAACCAATGTTTAATCTCTCTACTGCTATGAAGGCTAAAAATGATAATCCTTGGGCTCCCAAGCCTAAAAGAAATTTCACTCCTCCTGGAGAATCACTTGAGAATGCTTTAAAGACTCTTCTCACTAACACGATCATTATTTTGCTTGATAATTTGAGACCTTACGATCCTGAAATCAGGCCTAAATGGTGGAACTCCAACCACTATTGTGATTATCATCGCAATAAAGGCCATAAAACCAACAAATGTATGAAACTCAAAAATCTCATTTAGGATCTAATTGACTATGAGGTTATTGTGGTTAACTCCCCACAAGCAAACAATGATCATAAGGCTTTCAATGAGCCTTTCCTAAATTTATAAAGGGAGAATCTTCTAAGGCAAAGGATAACAAGGTTGCCTACACCTATGCTAATAATGATAACTTGATCAACATGCTTGAATCTTTTGATCATGCTAAAGGAAAAGATAAAATTGAATCATCTAACATGGAAACCAACTCTCAAGATCCATCGGGAGAAGGTTCATCTTCCTCCCCTGCTTCTAAGAAAATTTCAATCTCAACAACTCAACCAGCCACCTTGTCGATTGTACGAGATCTTAATTTGGTTAACCAACCTCAACACACTACAACTCAAATTTTGATGCTTGAGCTACTTGAAATCTCTCCTTCTTATAAGAAGATTCTTAATCAAGCCCTTCTTGTGGCAAATGTTCCTAGGGACCTAGACATTGTCAAGTTCCAGTCCATGGTTGAACACCTTGCTTCACCTCCTTCTCTCACTTTCTCAAAAAAAAGATGACATCTCTGCTAGTCATCCTTATAATCAATCCATCCACATTGAAGTCTCCATTCACTAGTTTAGAGTCAAGCACGTTTTGATAGATGGAGGCGCAGGTTTGAACATATTTACTTTTAAACTAGTTTAAGCTCGGTCTTTTAGAGCATGTTGTTGATCCTAGACAAAAAATAACAATCAAAGCATATGATGAAGAGGAACACTCTTCTAAAGGCATACTAGTCTTACTAATAAAATTGGGTCATGTTCAATAGGACGTCATCTGCCAAGTCCTAGATATTCCTTTGGCATATAACATACTCTTGGGTCATCCTTGGATCCATGCTGTGCAAGCAGTTCCTTCAAGATACCATCGTTGCATAAAATTCCTTCATGACAGAATTGAGATTAGTATTCCCACAGACTCAACATATGCTCCCAACATTCCTAAGCAGTCAACTTGAATGGTTCCTCACAACAAAGAAGGATCACCTCCTAAAATAGAATCTCTATCAGATCATGGAAAAAGAATACTTGTCAGACCTACTGGCATGGGAACCTATCAAGTGGACACCTCCTCTCTCTCTTCAAAATCTTACAATAAATCATCCCCCTCAACTTTAACACATATTATTCATAAGGGTACTGGGATGATTAAAGCTACAATTCCCCTATAACTGGAAAGGGATGAAAATTCTACATCACTCTTCAAGAAAAAAGAGTCTGAACTAAAGGATAAAAATACTGAGATCTCATATGAAAAATATGGTATGGGCTATCATCTTTATATATGTAGAAGATGGGACATGATGAAAAAATTTCTCTTGGAAAAGTAAAAGGTCTTCTTGAACCTATACACACTGAATTCAGAGACCCTAAGGACAAAACTGGTGTTGGTTATCATGAACATAAGCTTAGCAAACCTAGCAGCAGTACTAATGCATATGGAGACTCAGATGATGATGAAGAAGAAGAATAAATCCAACCTATGACTTATGAAAGTCTCCTACACATTCAGAATTCTAATTTTGATTACCAAGGAGAGCCTTATCTACCTACCCAGGTACCTCAAGAACATGACGCTGGTCCTACCCAGGAAGATCTCATCCAAACTACTGAAAACACTACTGCTACTACTAAACATACTACTGATCTTGATTGGGGGAAATTAGTTGATGTTTCCCACATCTTGGATATGCCTCGAGGTATGCCTATTCTAAACTACACTAAACCTGCTACTAAACAAGCTCCTGCTACTGAGAATACATTTCCTGTGACAAATGACATTGATGAAGGAAAATTACCTCCTACTATGTCTCCAACTGACTATATCAGACAACACCGCAATAGTGAAATGAACTCAAATGAATATGAATTGGATTCCTTATCAGATGCTACTATTGAAATACCAGTTGATGTTATACATAGATACGCTCCTCCAACCAACTTTGAAAGAGGAGAAAGTTCTAACTCTCAAGATCAAGTTGATGATGATGATCCTTTCCACCCTTCTATGGAAATTATTCCTATGGCTCCTAGGCCATCTACTCAAAGAAACACTTCAACTGCTCCAATGAATCATGGGTACATAAGACCCCATCCTATCATAGCTTCATGGAATATAGGTACATCCATAATTGAAATGGTTCCTATTCATGCACTCTTAACACCTGAAGAGGGACCTAGCTCTCAGAATCGACCATCTCAGTTAGACTCACATAATACTCCTCTAAACTCATCTGACTCTTCTAGGACAACTCAAAATTGACAACGTTCTATGGAAGAATAACTTTCTTGATCTATCTGATTCATTCATGAATGATGAGGATGATATCGATATCTTTGCACTTGAACCTATTGACCCCTTATCCCCCTTCCTCCCCGAATCAAGTGGCCCACCCACTTCTCATCCATCCCTCCATATAAATGAGTCATATTAGCCTCACTCATCCATAATTCTTGAGTCTTTTGGAAGTAACCTTGATGTGCAACATAAAAATGAAAATCCACTTATATCTAAAGTTCACCATGTCCCATCTAATTGACATGTGCCTACAAAGAAAAAAGTAGTATTCAAAAGACCACAAAGGTCCTCAAAGAGAAAAAGGAAAAGAAAGCAAAAGTGGATCTCAAAATCCATCCTACAAGGATTATCAAAAGCACTCCAAAGCAAAGATAAATCAAAATCTATGTGGATTCATAGGCTAAAAGACTTGGATATAAAAGAAAAATCAAAGTTTCAATTCAAGATTCCAAATTCTCATAACTCACTTCGTTCCACCATCATAACCTCTCATACTTCAAGTTCTTCACTCCATCTTGCCTTTCCCAAAAGTGCATATCGATATCTCCTCATTTCTAATGACATTAGTAAGAGAAATCTAGAACGAACTCTCCCTAAGCATTCAAAACATGGGAAATTTCATAAAGGGTTAAGACATGTATATGGGGATATTGGTGGGACTCACTTAAATGATCTTTCCTTGACTATGGACCTCTTAACAGTTGGACATTATTGGTTGGATCCTCCTATCATTACTACAACATCTAGTTCTGATTCTAAAACTTCTCAGTTGGCTACTACTAAAAACAACAGTGTTCTCAAAGAGCCTCTCAATGCTCTTCCTCTACAATGGTTCCACAACTAAAAATTTTCTCCTGTACAAGAATCTATGATCTTGATTTTTTTTCTAAAAAGCATATAAAGTCCTGAAAAAATCCTAAAAATTATAAAATGTCTTGAAGAAATATAAAAAATCAAATATAAAAAATCCAAAAAATATATCAGAAAAGGGAAAATCATCCCAAGTGGTGAAACCTTGCAATCAGTGCTCCATCTATCAATGCATAGCTAAGCTCTTATCTCCTTTCATCCATCTCACTCTTCATTCCCTTGTGTTGTCTTGGGCTAGAACTTGTCCTAGTCTTGTCCTCAATTTTTGTATATCATCTGGGGAAATCATATGCTTATCTGAGTTGTCAGTGCTTTACCACTTGGTCTACCTCTGGAGCTTAACTTGAGTCAGTTTATTAGTCCTTCCCGTTGGACACTTTCTCGCTGACACTTCTCAGTGTTTTTCAACACCCCAATCTTTGATGTTTCTCAACACCCCAATCCTTCAGTATTTTTCAACACTACTAACTAGGATTCTTTGTGTTTCTCAACACATATTGGATCTTGCACAATTCACTAGACACTTGCACTTTGAAACTAGCACAAATTTATTTTCTTAACACCCAACACCACATTACATCCTAGAAAACTAAAAATGACTGAGATATGTTGAACTATTTTCTTGTGTGTTGTCTGTTATCATTGATTTTCACTTGCTATGTCTTCCAAGGTTTCTCGACAATGTCTACTTGACTAGAGATTCACGACTGGGGGCATAACATCTCTTTCTTTGATTTCTGCTAGTGGTATAATTTCAATGATCCTATGTTGTCTAATAAACTAGGTGTTTGTGATAAGATCATCGATCATGATTGGAATGCCACACATACCTCGACCCTCTTTATTCAGACACTTAGGTGAGGTTGGTGTTATCTCCTTGTCTATTACTTATGCTATCTTACAACATTAACTTGGAATCCATGTTCAGGTTATCTTGACTCTTATGTCTTGATACTTACATTTGTTTCCTACATCTTATTTGACATGGTTGTATTCATATTTTCATGGTTGTCCTTGCACCATTGAAGGTTGTACTGACCCTCTATGTCCCAAACACTCAAATGATGAAAAATTATGGTCTACAGAATTGGTGACCTGACTACTCCAAAGTCTTAGGTTGCATTTCATTCTAGGGCTGCATTTAGCTTTGCATTTATGGTTCTCTTGAGCTATGCTTTCCTTTCATTCTTCCTCTCTCTCCATCGAGGCATTTGAATGAAAATCCTTATCTTCGATCCTACTTTTTGGGATCGAGATTGAAATTCCAAATCTTCTAACATAGTTAACTGATGACGCTATCGCTTCTTTCTCGCTTCTGCTTTCATTTTTGGATCCTTAGGCTAATCCTCGCCCCTTGCACCTCATTTATATTTTGATCCCAAGGGGGCATGACAATATAGAAAATATTTTCATCGATTAAATCTCTTAATCTTCAAATATAGCATTTAAACCAAATCTTAAATTGATCAAGTTAATCAAGACTAAACATCATTTCTCAGGGCATCTCAACTTCATCGCTTCATATCAAGTTGGGATTCTCCACATCTCCTTTATGAAAGAGTGTTCTCATCGCTTCATATCAATTCACTTGGACATGCATCTTTTTGATCTCTTGGGGTATATTAGGTTCCTTAGGACCCATATCAATTTGGTATTGTCTCTCAGGTGATAAGCTATCTCAATCTACTTGGAAAGATATTTAGTCTCATCGCTTCATATTAGGCTGGATACTCTTGTCTTGCTTATCAATCCTTGTTCAATTAGGTTCAGAGTTTGATCTCTATCGGCTATCTTTGACATCATCATTCTTTGACTCAATGTGTTCCTAGATCGCTCACACATTACTCAAAGAGGGGAAAATGTAATCACTTAAAATTGGTCTACTATAACTTGATCCCCCCTTTGATCAAATCATCTCTTTGCTAAGATTGATTGTACAGAGTAACCTTCAAATATTCCCTTTTCATAATTAAATAAAAAATCTTATATCAAGCTTATACTATGGTCCAATTTCTAGAGCTTGCATATTTATTTAATTTCTAAAACCTTGCTTTTAATACAAATTTTCTACACATTTATTAAAAGAACACATTCACATGTGTGCATACTTAATCTTGATTAATTAGCAATTAAAAGAGATTTGTGCTTTCCAATTCTATTTTGTCTTATTCTACCTAACATTTCCCATTTGCCTCTTAATCCTGATCACTCATCTCTACCTAGCCTTGCATCTCCTTGCATCTCCTTTTGCCTCTTCATCTCATCCACTCATTCTTTTGCCTCTTAATTTACACCCTTCATTCTTGAGGCAATTCCTTTAATAGGAAGATCTTCCTTGGCTCAAGGGTTCCATCTTGTTATCTTGCATATTCTAAGCACATTAACTTTCATTCTAGATTTCTTGCAATATTGTCATTTGAATTCTTAGCTTAGCTTCATTCTTAGCTTAATCTTGCATTGTTAATCTAGTTTCTTCTCTTGCATTGCTTCATAGATTTAGCTCTTGCATTCTCATTCTCTATTACTAGTTTCTTGCATACATTCTTAGCTTAATCTCTCATTTCTAGCTTTCATCTTAGCTTCATTCTTAGATTTGAATCTTTCATTTTGGAGTAGTCAAGTCACTAATCATTCATGCCAATTTAATGAGCATCATGAGAAGGATTAAACTCACTTCAACTATGAAGATATGAGCCGCTTCTTGGGATATCCTCTTCCATGGATTTCTCTCAAGTGTAATGGTTCATAGAAGTGTGTCACACTTTTGATCACACAACAGGTGGGTGGCGAAAACCATAGAAGAGAAAATAAAATTAGTTAGATGAAGGATGACTAAGAAAATAAAATATTGAAAAAGGGACATGTGGCGGGAGCTAAGCAAGATGGTTGTTTATCTTCTTCTCTATTAATTATTTTTTCTTCTATTTTCTTCTATTTTCCAAATCTTCTAAATTCTATGGAAGTAGGTAGAATGTTGTAACATTTTAAACTATCAAGAGTCAAGGTTCATATTAAGTAGCCAATAATTTCCAAAGTGTAATATCTCTTGTATCTTGAAATAGAATTTCATGGTTGAGTTTTGTCATACTACAGTCTCCAATTTGAAGTGTAAAATTTCTTTAAGTTGAAATAAGCAAGGGCTATTCATACTTTGTAGACACATTTGTTGTTGTGTATTCCATTTATTATTTCCTTCTATTCTAGGAGCAATGCAATATTTTTAATAAATGAAATGAGAATTTTATGTCTTCAAATGGATTATTAAGAATGGTTATGTGATGTGCATATATTGGTGATCTTATTTTCACTAGGTGATAACATTATTTTAAGATCTTCAAGACACATTTGAGATTTTATAGTGAGGAATGCTCTCTATTTGACTATGTTGCCCTCCTTTTGGCACTATTCGATCTTACAGATGCTATTTTAGTTAGGTCCCATAAAGTAAAAAGTGAAATCTCTTTAATTTTATGTTTAGTAATGGTAGGAGTTATATAGTTTTATTATTAGTGGAAATTGAATTTGAATGGATTAATTGTTCAAGTGATAAAATAAAAGTCCCATTCATATGAATCTAAGAATTATCCACATTTACAAGTTTGTATTTAGCTGCTAAGATACATTTATCATGTGTACAAACTTAAAAGTAGGAATACCCTCTTGAGGCTTATAGAGCTCAAAGTGAAGAAGGATCCTTGTCAAGTTACATTTTATCATCTTTAATTTATGGATAGTGCTAAAAATATGGTCTAAGTTTCTTAGGATTGAAGGTTGCAAGAAAAATTGCTAACAATGTCTATTGCATCCCTACAAGAGTTAGATCATAATAAAAATAAGTGTTGCGAGGCTACAGGTTAGCAGTAACATTTTGATAAAATGCTCATGACACTCTCATAGTGATTTAAATCTTGAACTGGTAGTGGTTGTGAACTTATGAGTTAGTCTTTAGCAGTTACAAAAGATACCACTCACAATGCCGCAAGTTGAACAAGGGGTCAAGGATACTCGCTTGAAAAAATGAGTCAAGAGGGAATGTCTACGTCTAGGTTTGGGTCCATAAAAAAGGCACAAAATAGGGCTTATTGGAAAGATTTTATGGATTTACTGCCAGGGAAAATAAATTCTTTATCTGCCAATGAAAATGAGTGGAAGGATGAGTTTCATATGTGTAGGAATCCTAGTACTCCATCAGGGTGGGATCCATTTTATTACTTCTTCAATAATAGAGTTAAAGACCCTCCCATGTCAAACCCTTGGGACTTGAATTTGGCCAAGTTGATAGTACTCAACATTTTTGTTAATGTTGAATTCTTAACAGAATTGTCTCTTAAATACTTTTTGCTAACTAAGGTTATTAGAAGAGTATACTAGAGAGCCCTAGTGACAATTAATAGAAGTTTGACTGAAGCCTTTGGTATCACAGGTGCTACTTGTACTGAGATTGACTTTGATAGGGAAAATAGTAATTATGAGGCCCACAATGGGTTCTAAGAAGAATAGTTATGTATCACCTAAAAATGGACAAAGACAATTGAGTACTAAATCAAGTCAAATCAAAGCAAATTCAGGACAAAATTGAAGTAATTGAATCACAATGCATAATTAGCCAATCAAAATTAAAATCAGGTCTTAATTTGAGATAAATCAAAATTGAGAGTGTTTTAATCAAATGCAATCAAATCAAAGTACAATTAAATCAAATAATTGTATAGTCTTGGATTAAATCAAATTCAACCCATTCAAGGGGTACATGGCTAAAATAAATGAATTTAAATCAATTAATAAATCCTAATTTCTCTCAACAACCCAAAAGGGGAGGAAATTCAATCAACCAATAGGATTTGAGGAAAGGAATTCACATGGATCAAGCCAAATTCAATCTCAATCTCTCAAAGTGAAAGAGAATCTTGTCCATTGATCTTGTCTACTTGTCCCAAGCTTTGAGGAAACAAACTTTGCATTGTCTTCAAAGGGTGGAACCAAAGACTTAACCAAAGCTTAATCATGATCAACACAATTGCACCCCCTACCATTAGGAAAATCTATAAAAGGAAGGCCTAAATCCTTCATAATTCATAACCACATATCTTAGAATTGCATCAAACCTCTTACATTTTATAGCTAGAAAAGCATTTAAGAGCTTAATTAGCATTCAATTTGATCTAATTGTTAGCTTTATCTTGTTTATCTTATCAATTCTCATTCTAGTACTGTCATTAATGGTAGCTTGCTGAGATTTTCTATTAACATCCTTAGATAGAGAGCCATATGATGCTCAATTGATCATTAATTTGCTAAATAGTTGTTTAATTGTGGTTTATTTAGTTTCTATTTCAATTATTGTCAATACTAATTCTATGAAGATACTATTTCTAGTATACAAAATGGTGCCCATCGTGGGGCAGAATGCTTCACTTTACTAAACGATCATATTCATATCATTTTTGTCAAATTTACATGTCTTTAACTCTCAGCTTTTTCAGGAAATAACACTTTTGACAGGTGAAATGACGCTTTTACACGATAAAACGGTGCTTTCAAGCACTGTTCCAATGCTTCTGCGATAAATTTGGGTGCCTTTGCCCCGATCAATGGTGCTTTTAATCTTTCTATTATCTGTTTATCATTCTTTTAGCACTTTTGCTATTATACTGAGCACATTTTTCCTGACTACTAGGCACTTTTGATATTTTACTCAGCGCTTTTGCTATATTTTTACTGCCTTTAATCATTTTAGTAGTGCTTCTGTTAAATAATTGTGCACTTTTACATTTTCTGACAGACTTAAAGCAATGCTTATAATATGATTAACAGAGCTTTCAAGCAATAAAATAGTGCTTTTAACTATTTCAGGAGTGCTTTTGCATAATTTGTTAATCTGATTAATCTAACTGTGGTAAAATGATTTATTGTATTCTACAGAATGTCTGATCACAAAAAGGTGAGAAAACCAGAGAGAAAGTTTAATCACGAAGGCAAGGCTTTGGCTAGGAAGATCAAGAAGGAAACCTTTGTTCATATCAAAGCGGTTCTTGAGGAGTCACAAGAAGAAGAAAACCAAGTATATCAGAATTATATTAAAATTGTAGAAGCTTACAAAACCAAATTCGTATCACTTAATTGGATTTTTACTCCTTAGTTCAAGTTTTTAAAAAAATTTGCAAATAAGGTTTTTAAGATTCAATACATAAACTTTGCTTCTTCAAATTTGATTTGGTTTCCCTCATTGTGATTATTTGTGTTGACTAACTTGATGGTGGAAAAGCACATTGGGAAAGGAGAGCTATTGCCAAGGTAATGATAAAAATGATAAGAATCACTCAAAAATGCCCCTAACTTTTGTTAGCTACAAGGAAAGGTAAGCCTCAAACTAGTCAATATTTTCCCTTAAATTGTGGCATTGGAGCATTTCAAAATCTAGTAATTACAAAATAGCCTCACTTTGTTTGGAAAGTTTAGCATGTAGGCCTATGCTCTTCACTTCTTTTAGTGAATCAAAATGCCAAAGGTGTTGAACTTTTTGATTAATAAGAAAGGTTGAGGAATCAAGCACATAAAATCAAAGCCCCTTGTTTGTGGAAGAGAGTAGAAATACTCAAATCCCTATAGTTAGTGGGTGAAAGAAATTGAACAACATTGTTTATTGTGTTTGGGAACTAAAGGAAAAGTTAGGGATATGCTCTTCACCTTTTGGTGAACCAAATTCCCAAAAACTTGACCTTAACTCCATTTCCTTTCTTTAGATGAACATGCTAGAACATTAGTGAGCTCGCCTCCCAAGAATTTTCCTTAACGAGGCTAGTGAGAGGGACAGCTCAAAGTGGGATACACTCACTTTTGCTGTGGGAATCCAACCCACTATAAAACAAAATGCATGCATCCTTAATGGGGTGTGTGAAAAAAGGATTTTAAATTTTTCGAACTTCCTCTAGTAGTCCTTTTGGATTGCACCAAATCGTACTTTTGTGCATGTGGGAAGCCCCTTAACATACATGGGGGATGAAAGTTTAAAGTCCATTTGAACGGAATCTATATTAAATCCTTGATAAAATAGAAAGACCACCTTTTAGAGCCATGTTTATGAACCAAATCTTGTGCTAGGTAGGTGCTTGAAGTTTCTTTTTGTGCAAAACCCGTGACAACGTTCTTCCAAATCAAACATTTTGTGTTAAGTGGGTAAAATGAGACAAGTGATGTGTGATTGTTGTGTTTGAAATACATAAAGAAGTGAGAGAGATATCCATTGAAAATTCATCTTACCTTTTAATCTCTTCAATTTAAAATCAATAATTTTCAAACCAAGGATCATTCCAAATCAAACCCTTGTTGGATGCTGGTTTCCACGTGGTCCCACACATATAGATTAACTTTACAAGGAGATAACACTCTTGTTGCAAATGAAGGACAAGAATACCAAAGTCTTTTCAAAGGTCCTAATCAAGAAGAAATTTTCCCAAACTTGTTTGACAAAAGACTTGGAGAAATGGATAGGAACTCTGCATACCATAATTACCAACTAGGAGGAAATAATCATAACATCAATAATGCTAATCATAATCCCAAAGAAACACTTGAAGAAAAGGTTGAGAGAGCAGCCCAAGATCAAGAATTCCTAGAGGTCATGGAGAAATTAATAGATAAGGATAGGGAGAAGTTTTTCCTAAACCTAGCTCAAGCGGGAGTAAAGCTTCCCCATGATTTTGATATAGAACAACTTAAGAAAGATCAAGAGCAAGATAATCCCATGAATGCTATGACTAGGCAAATGAAGGCCTTTCAAGAACAAATAGATACCATGAAAAAGGTAGCTGAACCTAAGGCCTTTTCTATTGAAGCTTTGTGTCCTTTTCCATTCGATAAAAGCTTAGTTATGGTAAATTTTCCTTTTAATACAATTTTTCCTAAATATGATAAACATACGGGTAAAACAGACCCATAGGATCATTTAAGGGAGTTTTGTGCCCTAAGCATTGAGTTCATGTATAATGACACATACCTAATGAGACTCTTTCCTAGGAGTTTAGGAGGTCCCGCCATGGAGTGGTTTTCAAAACTACCCCAAGGGATAAAGACCTTTGAGGAATTAGCCTCCAAGTTTGTAACCCATTATTCTTATAACATTGAGCACAAAATCACAATGCTCAAGTTGTGTGGTACCAAATAGAAAGATGGAGAGTCCTTCCTAGGATTCCTACAAAGGTGGAGGACCGTTTTTGCAAGGTATCCATGAAGTATCCCCGAGAAAGAAAAGATGGAATTCTTCATAAATGATTTTACCATAGAAATGAATTATAGATTACAACTCCAATGTCCCCCAACATTTGAAAAACTCATTGAAAATGGGATCAATATTGAGGATGTATTGGTCAAGAGAGGTGAAGTAAAATTATTTAAAGATAACAAATCCAACAATACCAACAACAACAATAATAATAATTATGTGCCTAAATATGTCAATAATCCAGGATCCAATAATTACAATGATAAATCTAAATCATGGATAAAGAATAACAACAAAAACCTTGTGAATGATGGAGTTGTGGAGGCCCACAACTTGAAGGCAACCCATTTTACCTTACCATATGGAGCTAATTCTTCAAATAATGTCAATCAATGAAATAAAGCTCCATTTAATTCCAATAATTCCAATAACAATTCCAACAATAATGCCAATAATCCTAATGGGAATAAGTCCAAATCTTTTTTCTTTTATAACAAAAGAAAATTCACCTATTTAGGTGAACCTTTGGAGAACGCATTAAGGACCTTGGTTGCCAACAAAATCATCACATTACCTGATACAAAAGATTATGAACCTCAAGATAAACCCTATTGGTGGAATGACTCTCATCATTGTGAATATCATCAAAATAGAGGCCATCCAACCAATGAATGCATGGGATTAAAACACTTGGTGCAAGACTTAATAGATAATGGAACCATCAAAATTGAAGGACCTCAAAACAATGAGGACCACACAGCTTTCAAGAATCCCTTTTTGAATCATGAAAAGGGTGAGTCATCTAAGGCTAATCAAAATTAAAAAAAGGCAATGAGAAAGTGAATTTTTCTCATACTTATGATAACACGATCAATACTTTAAGAGAAGAGGATAATGCCATAAATGTTGTCATAGTAAAGAACAATTCAAGAGAAGCATCATCAAATGTTGTCACTAGGGGGAAAGCATAAAAAATTATCCTACCTAATAATGCTCCTAAAGTTATGGTATCAAATAAACCTTCAACTTCATCATCAAAACAATACAACTTGGTTGATCAACTACAAAGAACTCCTACTCAAATCTCTATCTTGGAGTTACTCAAATTGTCACCAATTCATAAAGACATTTTGGAGAAAGCCTTATTGGAAACCAATGTGCCTCTAAACTTGGAGGTAGAAAAATTCCAAAATATGGTGGGGCACCTCATTGCACCCCATTGCCTATCATTTTCCAAACAAGATGACATGTCCCTTAATCATCCTCAAAATCTTCCCTTACACATAGAAGTGTTAATTAACAAGCATAGGGTGAAAAGAGTCCTTATAGATGGAGGAGCCGGCCTAAACATTTTTACCCTTAGCCTAGTAAAAGCCCTAGGATTTTCTGAGGAGGCTATTGACCCTAAGAAAAAGATAACCATAAAATCATATGATGATGAAGAAAGAGCTTCAAAAGGAGTCATAGTGTTACCCATAAGAGTTGGTCCCATGCAAAAAGAGACCATATGCAAAGTGTTGGATCTAAAGTTGAATTATAATATCTCGCTAGGAAGGTCATAGATTCACAAGATGCAAGCCATTCCATCTACTTATCATCAATGCCTAAAGTTTCCTTATCTAGGGCAAGAGATAATGGTAAGTGGAGACCTAAACCCCTTCCAATATTGTAATAATGTCAAGCCTATCAATGACTCTTTAGTCCCACACAATGAAGAAGGGTCTATACCTAATCAAATGGAGCAAGGTCAAAGTTCTAAGGACATCCCTTTGTTGAAAGGAAAAGAAAAGATGGAAGAGGAAATTCTTATTGAAGACACACCAAAACTCACTAACCTAACTACATCAACTAAAGGAAAAGAGAAGGTTGGTGGGGATAATATTATTAAAGAATCAAAAGAATACCATACCAAAGCTACCCAAGTATCCACCAAAGAGGCCCATTATCAAAAAATGGACCAAATGATGAAGAATTTTGATAAGCAATGTAAGATCAAGCAAAAAGGCATAGGTGAATACTCCTTATCTATGATGGACCTACCTTTATCACCCAAATCCTTTGGAAGACCCTCAAATCTACCCCATAGATATAATGATAATTTTGTGATGGAAAGTACATCCTCCTCCATGGATGAAGAAGTCAATGAGATCCTAAATTGGCTATATAAAGATGAAGAATCAAGTGCACATGTTAAACATATTTAGAATATAACCATTCCCACACATCAATATGGGAAAGGGTTTTCAATCATGCAAAAGATGGGGTACAAAGGCCAAGGACCTTTAGGCACAAAGAATGAAGGGCTCATTGAACCCATAGAAGGTACATGTGAGATTCCAAGGAGAAAATAGGAGTAGGGTATCTTGAGGAAGGATACACTCAAAAACATTATCCCAAACTTTATAGCCAAATATTACAATTAGAGTCTCATAGTGATGAAGATTCTAATAAGTGGGAATGGGAGACATTATTTGATGAGTCGTGCCATGATAAGGGTATTGATGTTATTCATACCTACATTTCTACCAAGGATAAAGGACCAATAGCAGAATCAAATTCAAATCAAGCATCTAGTTCAAACCAAGTGGTTCCAAATGGTGTGCCAAGTATAGAAATAGAGATAAGTCAATGGGTAGGTGTACCTTCATGGAGACCTACTATGGAAGAATCGAACATTAGGTTTAATCCACATGGATTTTATCCAATGGAAACCATAGAGGAGTCTGGTGAGGAGGACTTTGATCCTTCTTCTTTCGAACATTTATTTTCTTTAGGAAGCCCATGTCAAAGAATTTCAAGATACAATTTATATGAACCATCCAATAATGAGATATACACCTTAAATCAAATCAAAAAAAACCTAAGTGTTGACCCATTAACCCTCATACACTTGAACTTAATTGAATGGAATTCCATTGAACCAACTACCCTTCCAATCTTCTTAAATGACAACGTGGTGTCCCAATACCTTAACGTGGTCGAACCCTCTTCTATCAATGAATATCAGGAAGAATTTATCAAAGGGAGCATCCAAACCTTCAATCCTAGAAAAAATGAAAAAAAACAATAAAAAATAAAAAAGGAAAAGAATCAAGTGTTGAAAACCACATTGTGGCAACATTAGATCAAGAAGAAAAAAATAAAGAAATAAAGGATGTTTCCAAAGGTGAAAACCCAACTGAGGCACCTAAGGAAGGGAGTTTGGATGCTCTACTAGAACATTATGAGTAAAGGTCTCCAATCTTGATTGATCCCACAGAAAAGATAAATATTGGATCAGAAATAGAGCCAAAGATCATCCACCTAGCGGCATCACTATCTATCAAAGAAAGAACAGAATTCATCAAGTTATTTAAGGAAAAACAAGTCAAATTCGCATGGTCTTATGATGATATGCTGAGATTAGACCCAAATTTGATAATGCATCATCTAAATATCAAGGAATGAGACAAACTTGTTAAACAAAAGCTAAGGAAGATGCATCCACATATAGCACTACTTGTCAAGGTAGAGTTAGAAAAATTATTGAAAGTGGGATTTATAAGGGACATTAATTATGCACAATGGATCTCAAATATAGTGCCAATATCAAAAGTAGACAAATCCATCAGAATATGCATGGATTTTAGAGACTTAAATTTGGCATGTCCTAAAGATGACTTCCCACTTTCGAGAATATATGCCATTGTGGACTTAACAACAGGACACTCTATGTTTTCACTCATGGATGGATTTAACGGATATAATCAGATAAAAAAGCACCATAAGACCAAGATAAGACTACTTTTACATGTGCATGGGGTACTTTCTACTGGAATGTCATGCCTTTTGGGTTAAAGAATGTCAGAGTGACCTATCAACAAGCAATGACCACAATATTCCATGATATGATGCATAAGTTCATGGAGGACTATGTGGATGATATATTAGCCAAATATCACTCAACAAAATAGCACCTACCAATTCTGGCAAATTTTTTGAAAGATTAGAAGAATTCAAAGTGAGACTTAACCCAAAGAAATGTGCATTTGGAGTCCAATCCAACAAACTGCTAGGCTATATTGTATCTGCAAAGGGGATAGAAGTAGATCCTGCTAACGTAAAGGCTATAATGGAAATGGAAGCACCTAAAACATTAGTCAGATGAGATCTTTACAAGGAAGGATACAATCCATTAGGAGATTTATCTCCCAACTAGTTGAAAAATGTCATAATTTCACCCAACTTTTGCATAAAGACACAATTTTCAAATGGGATGAAAAGTGTGAAGAAGCCTTTAATCTATTAAAGAAATATCTCATGAACCCACCAATCTTGATGCCACCTATCAGAGGCAAGCCCTTGATCCTATACATTTCAGCAACGGAGAATTCATTGGGGGCACTTTTAGCACAAGAGGATGAAACATGAAAAGAAAAGGCAATTTACTACATAAGTAGAATCTTGGTCAAATACAATCTGAATTATACATTCATGAAAAGGGCATGCTTGGCCGTGGTTTTTTCTTCGCAAAAATTATGCCATTATATGCTAGCCCACAAGATAAGGCTCATTGCCAAAATTGACCCGTTGAAATATCTACTTAGTAAAACAACATTGAATGGAAGGCTAGCAAAGTGGGTTATGGTGCTAAGTGAGTTTGACATAGAATATGTTGATAGAAAATCAATCAAAGGACAAGTCATTGCTGATTAGTTAGTAGAAGCACCACTTCAAGATGATCATCCCATTCAAGTGGAATTCCCAAATTTAGAGATTGTGAATGTTGAGGCAAAAACATGGCAATTATATTTTGATGGTTCCTACACTCATCATGGATCAGGAGCAAGCGTACTTCTAATCACTCCTCAAGGATCTACTATCCCTAAGTCCTATAAACTACTATTCCCATGCAAAAATAACATAGCAGAATATGAAGCCTTGGTTATTGGAATCAAGTTGGCATTAGAGTGGAAAGTAACAAAACTAAAGGTTTATGGAGATTCACAATTAGTCATTAATCAAGTTAATGAAGAATATTAGATGAAAGATGACAAATTGATACCCTACAAAAACATGGTGGAAAGTCTTAAGAAGTATTTCATACTTATTACATTTGAGCAATAAGAGAAAAGAACAAAATAGTAGATGCAATGGCAACTTTGGCTTCACTTCTACAGATGCCTGATCAGAGTACCAGATATGAATTCCTAGTAGAAGAAGTGGATCAACCTGCATTTGACCCTACCCACCCTTATACCATTTTCTTGTTAACCACAAATGAATAACCTTGGTATGGACCTATTTAAACTTACTTGAAAGATCAAATCCTTCCAATAGACCAAACTAGGAATCAAAAGAAAAGCTTCATTCACCAAGCCGCCCGATACACCATAATCTCTGAAACATTGTATCGCAAAAGTTTAGATAGAATGCTCCTTAGATGTTTAGAAGAAGAGGAATCAAACGTATCCTTACAAGAAATCCACTAAGGAATTTGTGGATCACACTCGAATGGATTAACTCTAGCTAAGAAACTTCTTAGGATGGGATATTTTTGGCCTACGATGGAGAAAGATGCTTGTAACTTTGCCAAAACTTGTAGAAAGTGTCAATTCCATGAAAACTTGATACATGTGCCCACACAAGACCTTCATCTGATGACAACACCTTGGCCATTCTATCAATGGGGTCTATACTTAATAGGCATGATTTATCCACCATCCTTGAATGGTCATAAATTCATCATCATGGCAACGGAATACTTTATCAAATGGGTGGAAGCTGTACCCTTATCAACTACAACAAGAAAGCAGATATCTTTGTTTATCCTTAATCATATTATTTATAGATATGACATACCTCATGCTATCATAATGGATAATGCAAAGCATTTAAAAAATAAAGACCTAAAGGAATTATGCACCAAGTTTCACATGATTCATCATTCTTCTTCAATCTATTACCCCCAAGATAATGGACAAGCTGAGGCAACAAATAAAAACATTTTGAAAATTTTGAATAGAACAATGGACAATTTAGGTAGAGATTGGCACATCAAAATAAACCTGACCTTATGGGCTTATAGAACAAGCATAAGAATGCCAACATGATCTACACCTTTTTCCTTAGTCTTTGGAGAAGAAGTAGTTTTGCCTTTGGAGGTAGAACTCCCATCTTTGAGGTTATCTCTTCATGGCTTGATAAGTGAGGAAGACTATAGGGTTGCTAGATTGAAAGAAATAGAACTCTTAGATGAGAAACAGAAGCAAGCATTTTATCATTTGAAGGTGTACCAAATAGAATGTCAAGGACTTATAATAAGCACATCAAGTCAAGAAAATTTCAAACAGGTGGCCTAGTTTTGCGAGAGAATCCCAAAAATCAAATAGAAAATGAAAAGAAAGGAAAATGGGAAGCAAACTGGTTAGGACCATTTATAATTGTTGCAAATTTTGGGACCAGCACTTACAAACTAGCAGATTCTGATGGTGAAGAACTATAAGAACCCATCAATAGCATACATCTAAAGAGGTTCTATACATGAGATAGAGGAAAGAGTATAAAGAGTATCAGATGGACAACATCATATTTATTGTACATAGTCAAAAGAGATCTTGAAAATACCATAAACATTTGAAAAGCATAAAACTACAAACAAATTAAAAAGCAAAAAAGATAAAAAATAGTGGAAAATTGAGCATGAAGAAAGCAAAAACATTCATATATGATCCTCAAAAAGATGTTGTCTTGGTGAAAACCTAGCAAATAGGTGCCTTGATGAGATGAATATATATATATATATATATATATATATATATATATATATATATATATATATATATATATATATATATATATATATATATATATATATATATATATATATATATATATATATATATATATATATATATATATATATATATATATATATATATATATATATATATAAAGAAAAAGTGCCTTGGTGAAAACCTAGCAAATAGGCACCTTGGTAGCAAAAAAAGAGAAAAGCTTTAAAAATGGAAAAAAGAGCAAGATCTATTCAATCATTGAAAACCTGGTAAACATGTGACATTGAAAGTCCAAGTCAGTCGCATACTTAAAACGTCACCTTGTAAATATTGCATTCGCCAGCATTTGTATATATTGCATAATAAAACCCCATAGTTGCATTTGTGAGTACCTCAAGATTTTGGTCACCTAATCTACAAATTTTCCTAACTCCCACAAATGAAATTATCTCAAACTGGGGGAAATCTACTAAAAAAGGAGAAAAGATTCATCAAAGCAAGCTTTATTCAATCATGGAATCAATTCATCAAATTTGAAAGAGGAACACTTAACCAAATTCACATTCTAATCCAATTTGAGCCAAAACACAAAATTTGATCCAACAGCTTACATGACCTTATCTTTAGCAAGATTAAAATTATGAAATGGATGGAACTACACTTGAAATATGGATTTGAAAAACATTGCAAGAATTTTTTCTAGGTGTTGACTCAATTGATGAAATCATGTCTTTCTAGCGAATCGATGAAAGTTTTAGGCTAGACAAGCTATGATGAAAGGATGATATTTTTCTTGTTTTCTAAATGACTGTCTTAAAATCAAAGTTTTAAATCATGTATTATTTGTCTAAGGATGTGATCATCAAAGAATCATTGAGGACTTGTACATAGCATAAAAATGAGATTTCTGCTTGTTTACGCAAAAGGATACCTTGGTTATTTTGATCTTCAATATCATAATACCAACATCCACTTGCAACATAGAATCTGACAAAATTGGTATTCACACTCTCATGACTGGCTTCAATCAGTGATAGTCATACCGAAGAGAGATGGGAAAACAAAGAAAGAGGTGAAAAAAGTATTCATATCATCATAGTTGAACTAGTGATGGTTGTACTAAAACGGGATTCCAAAAATGCTCAATGATGATTATAAGCTCCAAAATTTGAATAATGATAGTTAGCTACATACATCTTAGATTAAGTGCATTGTATATATTGTTTTTCCTTTCTTAGCTTAATTTTCAAGAGGAAATTAAAAAGGGGGTGTACTCAAATCAAAAATTAAAAGATCATCAAAACAACTATATAGGATCGAGTGTGTTGGAAATAAAAAACAAATCAAAACACAAAGTGCATTTCATTAGTTCACTTGCACTGCATTAAGGTCATTTTTAAATTGCATTAGGTCATCTTCACTAAACTTTTCATATATTTAGATGTGTCTAACATTTGAATTATTAGTTGCATTGCATTAAGGCATTATCATTAGATTGCATTCATCTCATTTAAGGTGCATACTTTAAGTGCATTGCATTAGTTAGAAATCATTCATTACATCCATTAAGATCATGCAACATTAAAGGCACATCATACATGATAGTACCATCCATGCATATTATATATATCATTAAAGGCTCATGATCATTATATCATTACATCACAGTTGCATATCAAGTGAATAGCATCCATACATACATCACATTTACATATCCAAAGAAATACATTCATTAGATTCATTATCTATCTATTATCCATTATATACATCAATATCATTAATTAAAACCATTACACATTGCATTCATCTATTCTATGTCATACATAAGTCAAAACATTTAACAATCATTAGGACATATACATACATTGAAAATTGCATTCTGAAAAGCATAAAACAAAGCTTGTAGAATATAGAATCATACGGAGCTACATATCATGTAAAACATCTGAAAAAGAGATCCAACACATAAAGACATCATATATAGTCATATCTATCAAAGAGAGTAATAGAGTCCATGGTACCATCATCATAAAAGGAACAAGATATCAAAGTCTATAACATGATCATCAAAGCAATATCCAAATATCAATGTCCATCAGCTATCAAAGTATCAACATAAACAACTTCAATCAATCAAAAATGATACAACAAGGGTCTAATGTCTCGGTCATAACAACATAAAGGAGATCATATATCATCAAAGTATAAATGAAACAATGGAAATATCTCATGAGAGATCAACTGATAAAGTCACCGATACCACCAGTACCACCAGTATCACCAAGACCATCAAGACCATCAGGACCAGGAGCACTATCTGGAGGCTAACTAGAACTGGCCTATAAACCATGCTGACTCATAGTAGCCATGATAGTCTACATCATCAAGTTCATCTGTGAAACTTGCTGCTGAATGGATGATATTCGAGTCTGCAAAGATGCAACATCTGATGCTAAGGCTAGTGCATGACCCTGTACTACAGAAGACTGAGGTGGAGAAGCAGAAGAAGATGGCATCACCGAAGAAGATGGATCACCCAAATATGGAACAAACTAAGAATATGATGGACATGAAGATGATGAAGGCATAGAAGCTGAAACAAAAGCAGAAGCAAAAGAAGCTGCCTAAACTAGAGGAACAACCTATTGAGTAGGAGGACCATGTACCTGATCAAGTAGTACCTATGTAATATTGGCATCCATCTCCCTCTAGCACCTAGCCCTAGGCCTATCCATTGGATCTCTAGCCACCTAATGTAAAATCCTATCAACCTGTCGACCTCCCACCTAATCACAACCCCTAGGAGGAATCAGAGAAGCAACTATCACTGGCATTTGTAATCTACCTTCTCTATCTCTATGATGACCCCATAATAAATTTTGACCCCTGATCCTACCATGAACACCACCTCTATCATCATCATCATCATCATCATCACCACCACCGCCATCTCCACCAGCACCATCACCACCACCACCGTCATCCCCATCTGATAACACCTCAATAGTGGGAATCCTCTCGGTAGGATCTGTGAACCTGGGAAAAGGATATCGATGTAACCAGGCACCATACTCATCAGTGATACCTGCATCCATGATATGTGACCTAGGAGCCCAAGGACGATACCTAATCTCTTGTATCTCTTGTATAGCTATACTATAGTCTACACATGGGCCCCATAATGATCTCTCAGCTTGTACATGAGCATACATAGCTACACCCTGTGGCATATCCTGAACACGCCCATACTAATAGAAAACATGATGAAAGTAGAATCTCTCGATAAAAAATGTAGAGAGACCAATCATCCAACGAGGACATAACA
This sequence comes from Chamaecyparis obtusa, assembly GCA_027943335.1. Taxonomy (NCBI): domain Eukaryota; kingdom Viridiplantae; phylum Streptophyta; class Pinopsida; order Cupressales; family Cupressaceae; genus Chamaecyparis; species Chamaecyparis obtusa. The sequence goes on from BSBK01001668.1 coordinate 1,190,326, forward strand.
TGTAAGGAAGCTCATGATCATCCTTTGGCCAAGCATCACATCTGAGATAAGGCCTCCAAATGATAGTATCCAGGTCATTAATCTAACATCACCAGTAATCTAGCTTACCCATGTGGGTCTGGATAATGATACCACTGTACATCCATGCAAAAGGCCAACCTAGATGATAATCTCATGCTGTCATAGGACGTGTCACTGGGATATGCTCCCAAGTCCATGACTGTAAAAAAATAGCTCCAGTAGTCAAAGTGGTAGAATGTCTATATACGATAGTGTGTAACCCATGATATAACTGTGCCAACACACAGGAACCCCAATCGAACCGACGAGGCTCTGCCATCAAATCCTCCAGAATGGGACCCCACCCAATAGCAAACCCATGTCCATGCCTATCAGGAAGCAAGAAACCACCAATCAGAGTACCAAGAATAGCTGGTAAAATAGGGAATGAAATGAATTGAGCCCACTGGATATGATGATCACCAATGGAAGGATCACCGCAGACCCATTGACATGCTGAGCCATCATAGACAGTATCATAGTAGACAAGCTCTCCTCAGGTAGGTAACTGTAGAATGCGATAGACATCCTCGGGTGTAATCATCATTTCCCCCATGGGAAGATGAAAGGTGTTATGGTTTGAGTGCCAACACTCAGCCATAGCAGTGATAAGACCTCGATTCACTCAAAATCAAGGAAGATAAAGAAGGAAGGACAAACCACTTTGGGCGATATGACGACGATCAATAGCACTCAAATCAGGTATCATATATATCCCATGACAAAGGATACAAACCACAGATATGTAAAAACCCAAGATCCTCCTACAAAAAGCAAGTTCAAACACGTCAGAATTGAAATCATAAATTATGGGACTATCCTAAGTCAATCAAAAATTTATAAATCTATCAAACCACAGTCAAATTTCGTGTTTCTACTTAGATAGAATGGAAATTTTATCCTCACCCATCATCTGAATCTAGATTGACAAATGATATTCTAATTATGACTGATTCCTAACTAACATATCACAACTTGTTATAAAATATCAAGATTGGAAACTTAACCTATCAGTTGATCAACGACGTCGAAAATTGCAAATTGGACTTATTAAAAAATTCAAAACTTTTGCAAAGTAAAAGCGCTATTTCATGGTGCAAAAGTGTAAAACATTAGAAGTGCTTCTTAAAGATGTGAAAGCGCTTATTAATGTTGTAAAAGCGGAACAATAATCAAAAGTGCCTAAAGACACTGCTGAAGCACTCTTAAAAGTTGTAAAAGCGAAAAACATGAGCAAAAGCGCACATTAACAAAGTAAAAGCGAAAAAGGGCATAAATTTGGCAAGTGAAAGTGCTCAACTGATTCACGGAAGCGCTCATTAAAAGTGCGGAAGTGCACTTTCAAAGGCAAAAATGCCATTAAAACAGGCAAAAGCGCCCATTCAAGAAAAAAAAGTGGAAAAAGGGCTACTTATCAGGAAAAAATTAGAAAAATTGAACTTAAATGCATAAACGGAAAAAAAAAGAAAAAGTATACGGACTCATCAGAGGTCCTGAGCTAGGAAAACGCTGATAGTGGCAGCATTTCTCAAACTGATGCTCGCGAAGAGGGACAGCCATCGTGGAAAGTCAAAAAAGCTCAGAGAGTGTAAAAGTCAAAAGTGGAAGTGAAAATGAATAGTAAAAAAGGGAATTTAACCCCTTTATATAGCTTTTTGACCTAATAAGAGGTAACTTTGACCTAAGAGAGGAATTTTTCATCAAAATTGACCGAGAAATTCAAAATTATCATCAAATTAGCGAAAACAAGGGCATTTGAAATCAAACGGACCAAACATCGATATCGAAAATCAAAATAAAATTTACTAAAAATTTGAAATAAATCAACATCAAATTGACCTAAATCATTGAGATTATAAAAAAATGATCAAATTTTATTTCATTTTCGAGGGGGCATACCATTGGAAATATCAAACATCAGTAACATCATCAAGAATCGAGAGACCGATCATCAAATCAAAGCGAAAGTTTTTATCATGAAATTTTTTGTAATCAATCGAATGGGGCATCACATCAAAATCAATCATCAAATAAGGCATTGCATCAGAATCTTTCATCAGAATCAAACATCGTATCAAGGATCCATCATTAGAAACGATCATCAGAATGACCATCAGAATCAAACATCATATCAGAATGATCATCGAAACTGCATCAAGGGTATTAAATCAATCATCAGATCTGCATCAATCTCCTATCACATATCAAGAATCGACCATTGAAAGACATCAAATGAACATCAAAGATCGGCTGTCAATAAATCAGGACCTATCATCAGCAAGATCAGAGTATTCTTTGAATCGACATGTTTCATATGTCAACTCAAAGAGGGGCATTTGTAATCACCTAAAAATGGACAAAGACAATTGAGTACTAAATCAAGTCAAATCAAAGCAAATTCAAGACAAAATTGAAGTAATTGAATCACAATGCATAATTAGCCAATCAAAATTAAAATCAGGTCTTAATTCAAGATAAATCAAAATTGAGAGTGTTTTAATCAAATGCAATCAAATCAAAGTACAATTAAATCAAATAATTGTATAGTCTTGTATTAAATCAAATTCAACCAATTCAAGGGGTACATGGCTAAAATAAATGAATTTAAATCAATTAATAAATCCTAATTTCTCTCAACAACCCAAAAGGGGAGGAAATTCAATCAACCAATAGAATTTGAGGAAAGGAATTCACATGGATCAAGCCAAATTCAATCTCAATCACTCAAAGTGAAAGAGAATCTTGTCCATTGATCTTGTCTACTTGTCCCAAGCTTTGAGGACACAAACTTTGCATTGTCTTTAAAGGGTGGAACCAAAGACTCAACCAAAGCTTAATCATGATCAACACAACTACACCCCCTACCATTAGGAAAATCTATAAAAGGAAGGTCTAAATCCTTCATAATTCATAACCACATATCTTAGAATTGCATCAAACCTCTTGCATTTTATAGCTAGAAAGGCATTTAAGAGCTTAATTAGCATTCAATTTGATCTAATTGTTATCTTTATCTTGTTTATCTTATCAATTCTCATTCTAGGACTATCATTAATGGTAGCTTGCTGAGAGTTTCTATTAACATCCTTAGATAGAGAGCCATAGGATGCTCAATTGATCATTAATTTGCTAAATAGTTTCTTAATTGTGGTTTATTTAGTTTCTATTTCAATTATTGTCAATACTAATTCTATGAAGATACTATTTCTAGTATACAAGTTATAACAAGGTTTATGTCTAGGGACCTGGTAGAAAGTCAATATTGATTCTTGATAATGTGAAATAACCTTTTGACCTAAATTATTTCCAACACTACTTTGTGTATACTAGTGTTGTGATAAATTATTTTCATTCTCAAAGGAAGTTGCAAGCTATGGATGGGATTTTTCATTAAAAGCATAGCATAAGGGTGTCTGTTACTTTAAGTCTAAGAATTATCTACTATGTGTGTCTGCACGATGTTATGTATTGAAGGTTTATTTAGTATGTAGACTTATGTCATAGGAATACCCCCCTGAGATCTTTGATCTCGAAGTGAAGAAGGTTTTTCAAGCCTTATCAAGTTGGTTTTTCTTTTCCTTAAAGAAAAATCTCCAATAGTTCCAATGGCTATAGGAACAATTAGAAAATAGAGTTCCAATGGTTGGATGAATAGTCAGAGAAAAGAGATTCAATGGCTATAGGAACAGTCATAGAACAGAGTTCCAATGGCCACATAAATGTTTACAGAACAAAGTTCCAATGGTTGCAGGAATAGTCATATAACATAGTTCCAATGGTTGTAGGAACAATCAACTTCTAAAACTAATACTAATTAATCAATAGAAAAGTAACTAAACTAAATGGGTGGAATTATCACAGTGGGGACCCTTGGATGAGTCTTCCAAAATCTTAACTTAGATGTAGAAAATTAAAGTATCATTCTGTTCATATAATAGATTTCCAATGGCTGCAAGAACAGTCATGGACATAGTTCCAATGGATGCAGGAATAGTCAAGGAACATAGTTCCAATGGCTACAGGAAAAGTTAGATGTTAAAACTAATTAATCAATAGAAAATTAAATACTTAACCAAATCAATGGAATTATCACCAAGTGGGCCCCCTTTGATGAGTCTTCCCAAATCTTAACCCAAATGCAAAAAATTAAAGTATCATTCTATTCATCAAAGTGTGTTACAATTTGATAGTAATATGACAACTCTAGTGTGCACAAGACAATTGTATGTCCACAACTACTTTAGAATAACAATCATTTAATTAAATGTAAGAGTAATATAAATAGATCGCATAGTAGCTTGATATTAACAAAAACATATATGGATAGGTTTATGCCCACATCTAAATAAGTTTAAGAAAGCACCATGAAAAGTATCATCTACTATGTGCTAAACCCCATAATAATGACAATAAATATATAAAAAATTGTAAAAAAATGCCATTATTAATGATAACTATAAATAACTAGAAATCATTATGAAAATCTCCCTACGACGGTGAATATGAATTCCCCAGCACATACGAGGCATGCATGGTGGACAACTTTACATTGTTCTATAGATTGGCAACACGGACTACAGTCTAAATGTTTCACATTATGGAGATGGGAAACAAGAAAAATCTCTCTTTTTTGTAATGCAACACTTCATTTCTGACATAAATGTGTTTAATCTTGGTCACCGAGTATAATGCACATACGTTGTCATTCACCCACCCAAGTTTTGCTACCTGGTTGCCTGCTATCTTCTAAAGTTCATCGTTACCCACTTTTACTATTACTTCTATACTCATGTTTTCCCAGGATCTTAGAGCTTTGTGATGTTCCTAAAAAATCCTCACTTTTCTGATGTTGTGTCGCTTCAACATCTCTACCACATTGCTCGAACTAGGTAGACTATTTACCATCATTCCATAACACACTCCAACTGCAAAACTATTTAAGTTCAACATTAAAAAATCACAATCACACATACACAACCAATCTTTTACTAAAAAATTAACATTAATTACAAAATATGTATATGCCTACCTCTGGCCACCATTGATGGATCTTTAACTGGTTGTCTATAATTCCAACAAACTAACTTCTTTAAAAAGATATATTTGAAACCAAAAAATCCTACACTTCTTGATGCTAATGATTTTGATTGTACGAGACAATATGTGTGAATGAAAATCAAATGGCATGCATGGGTATTTAAATTTATTGCTAAGATAGATCCTTTCAAATATCTAGATTATTAAATCAGCTCTAATAGGAAGGTTAGCTAAATGGGTAACGATCCTAAGTGAATTTGATATAGAGTATGCAAATCAAAGAGAAATAAAAGGTCAAGTGTTATAAGATCAACTAGCTACAGAACCTATGTCAAGTAAAGGACTAATGCAAATAGAGTTCCTAGACATGGACATCCTTACAATTGAAGCCAAAACATGGAAGCTTTATTTTGATAGGTAATATACTTAGCATGGCTTAGGAGAAGGAATTATCTTTATCACACCTCAAGTCTATACAATACCAAAATCTTACAAAATCTTGTTTCCATGTACCAACAACATAGTCGAATATGAAGTACTAGTGATTGGAATAAAAATAGCTTTAGAGTGGAGGATTGCAAAACTATAAACCTTTGGAGATTCACACCTATTGATTAATCAGATAAATGGAGAGTATTTGACCAAGGATGACAAGATCATACCTTATAAGAAAATGGTTGATGATCTCAAAAATTATTTTGTGTTAATCACATTTGAATGAATCCCAAGAGTAGAAAATAGAGCAGCAAATGTTATGACTACTTTGGCTTCACTTCTCCAATTACCGGATCAAAATGCAAGATATGATTTGCTAGTGGAAGAATTGGTAAAACTTGTCTATGATCAACCTGAATCCCAAATTATATGTTTACTCACAGGTCTTGACTCCACTTGGTATGGTCTTATTTACACTTACCTAAAATACAACACCTTACCTTCAGACCAATCCACAAATCAAAAGATAAATTTTATATGCCAAGCCTCACACTATACTCTTTAATATTTGACACATTGTATCATAAAGGTCTTGATGGGACATTTCTTAGGTGTCTAGATAGTGAGGATTCTAAAATGACCTTACAAGAGGTTCATGAGGGTATTTGTGGGTCACTCTAGAGTGGTTTTACCTTAGCTAAAAAACTCATTATGATGGGGTATTATTGGCCAACAATGTAAAAGGATTCATGTCAGTTTGTGAAGACTTGTCAAAAGTGCTAATTTCATAGAAATTTGATACATGTGTCATCTCAAGAGTTACATCCATTGACTACGCCATGTCCCTTTTATCAATGGGGTTTTGATTTTATAGGAATGATATATCCTACTTAATTAAATGGTCACAAATACATAATCGCAACAACATACTACTTTATCAAATGGGTTGAAGTTGTTCCTCTTTCAACTGCCATAAGAAAAAAATCTCAATGCTTATCTTGAATTACATAATTTTTAAATATGGTATACCCTATGACATCATAAATGATAATGAAAAGAAATTCAAGAAAAAAGATCTATCAAAATTATGTGAAAAATTCCACATCTTTCAACATTTCTCATAAATCTACTACCCAAAAGGAAATGAAAAAGAAGAGGCTTCCAATAAAAAACATCCTTAAAATCCTTAAAAAGAAAGTTGATGACTCAGGAAGAGATTATAACATTTAGTTAAATCAAACACTATGGGCATAAAACTAGTGTCATAACATATACATGAGCCACACCATTTTCCTTAGTCTATGGAGCAAAAGTAGTTTTACCTTTATAGGTATAAAGATCATCACTCAGGGTTTCACTACATGGAATACTAATAGATGAAGACTATAGGATTTGTAGATTACAAGAACTAGAATTTCTTGAGGAATGTCAACACCAAGAATATGACCAATTGAAGACTTATCAAAAGAGAATGTCAAGAAACTATAATAAGAAGATCAAACCTAGAGAATTTCAAGTGGGTGATCTAGTTCTAAGAGAAAATCCAAGGAATCAACATGATAGGGAAAATAAAGGAAAATTTGAAGAAAATTGGCTAGGAAATTTTGTCATTACATCATCCTATGGATCAGGAACTTATAAACTAGCCACATGTGATGGAAATGAAATACAAGAACCTATAAATAGTATCCATCTTAAGAAGTTTTATACTTGATCAGTTGAAAGAGTATCAGTTGTACAACAGAAAGTGAACCTAAAAAAATTCAAAAATAACAAATATTGATCTTGAGAAAAATTCAAAAACAATGAAAAATGATCCTAAAGAAAGCTAAAAATTAGAAAAGATTCATGAAAAAGGGCATTCTTGGTGAAAACCTGGCAACCAGGCACCTTGATGCTACCTAAAAATTAGAAAAAGTCATGAAAAAATCATTATCGTAGTTAAAACCTGGCAAACATGCACCTTGATAATAAGAAAAAAATATTAAAAAAAAAGAAAAAAAAGAGAAAGAAAGAAAGAAATTAAATAAAAAGAAAAAAATGCAATAAATCTAAGAAAAAAATGCAATAAATCTAAGTAGTGAAAACCTGGCAAACATGCACTACTTGTCATAAGTCAAGCTCCTCTATCTATCAAGCATAGTTACATTTTCATATTCACTATCCTTGTACATATCTAATTTCATTCCACCATCCTTTTACATAGTCATAATAAACCTTCAACTACATATCTTAGTTGCCCAAGAAATCTTTTATCATGGTTTACAAATTTTGTCTTAGTCTATCATTGTGGTCAAATCAAACTAGGGGAAAAATCTAGACTTAGTGAGCTCATCAAATCAGACACAAGCATGACACAAATGCATCTAATCAAGATCAAGATTCATGACCTTTTGAACATTTTAAACATAAAAAAATCCAAAACCAAAACATCAAATCAAATCAGAAAACTTGAACATCAAACCAAAACACCACAACGAAGACCAAAATGATAAAAAATGGATGAAATTATTTTGGAAAAATGGATCAAATAACAATGACAAATATGTTCAAATGTTTCTTCTTGATTTTTAAAATCATGTCTTTTTAGCAACTCAAGGATGTCTCTAGACTAGAGAAGCAATTATGGAGCGTGATATTTTCTTTGTCTTCTACTTGTAGGGTTAATTCATATTAGTGTGAGAATTTGTTTGAAGACATGATCATCAAAGTATCATCAAGGAAATTTTCATATGAAAAGGATTAATTCTTTGTCTATTTACACAAAGGATACCTAGGTCATCTTGGTTCCTCATACCTTGATGCCAAGATCAACTGGTAACATTGAAACTAATGTAAGCATTATTTATATCATCATGGCGGAAATGTAACCGGTGGTGGTTGTACCAATTTCAATGTTCCAAAGAGATCAATGATGATAAAAAAGAAAAAGAAAAAACAAATGATTTAGTGAAAAGTGACAATATTTACATTGCATATTGCATTCATGCTTAGATTAGATCTTTCATTGGTAAATCGTTATGGGATTTCTCAAGGTGTCAAGAATTGAAGCCAAATCACAAAATTCTCCTTTAGGTAGAATAATAAGACTTAGAACAAATAATGCATCTCATTAATAAATAAAATTGCATCTCATTACTCATCATCATTAAGATCATATCATTTTCACTTAGGTGCATTAAATCAAATTGCATTTCATTAATCATTATCCTTAAGTGCATATTCATTTAGGAGAATTTAGTGGCATTTCATTAATCATTAAGTCCATCGAACATTTGTGGCATTACATCATTATTAAACCATTATCTTATATATGCATATACATTGCATCCATAAACAAATAAAAGCATTATTCACGTTACATCATTACATAACACATTGTATAACCATATAGAATCATAGAATAAATAAATCAACATATACATTGAATCCATATATATTGCATCCATAGAAAATAAAGCATCGTATAAGCATATTATAGACATTATCCATCTAACTAAGATATCCATCTACACATCTATGTAAGTAAACCATCCATATGCATCCATACATAAGCATTAAAGTAAGTAAATGCATCCATAGATACTACATAGAAATTAACCATAAAAAAACATGCATATACATAAAAACATATAGAAGTGCATCCATCATAATTTCTCACTACATCATGTATATAGATCATCAAAATCATAAAGTCCAAATGTATAATGACATCAAAGGAGAATAAATCATAAATTATCAATATAGGGGAGGAGAAAACTATATCAATGTCCATATCAAAATACATCAAGGTATATCATCAAAATCTAGAATCATGATCATCAAGAGTCAAGTACATCATCATGCCCAGAAATATGATAATCAAAATGCAATATAGTCTTGACCTCCACCCGCACTAGTACCCACATTTGAATCATTTGGTGGTCTAGATGGTGGACCTATGGTTGCTTGTGGCTCTATCTGATCAACCAACTAATTTCTTTGACCCTGCTTCCCATTAACCCTATCTCTCTCATCCTGTGGATGAGCTACCTTTGTAGCTAATATTTTATTCTGACCTAGTGCATGTTCCAAATGAGCCTATAATGTTGTCATCCTATCCTATAAAACTTGCACATCTTGACTAGGGGCAACTATAGCCACTGTTGAACTTTGTATCTACATGCACGAGGCCTTTGAGATTCTCATCCCTATTCTAAAGTAAATTTATCTTTGATAGGAACTATACCACCCTGGACTCCATCTCCAGCCTAACCTCGATCCCTTCCACCTTGAGAGCCTCCATCTCTACCTCTCGGTGTAACTATAATCACTCCACCTATGCCTCTCACAACCCTGGAAACACCACCACCTCCTCTATTGCAACCACCCTTAGCTCTGTCACCTCTTTCTCTGACTCCCCTGACCCTATCACCCCTCCTTTGTCAAGGTCAATCATCATCATCATCATCAACATCATCATCATCATCATCATCATCATCATCATCATCATCATCATCATCATCATCATCATCATCATCATCATCATCATCATCATCATCATCATCATCATCATCCCCATCACCATCACCATCACCATCACCATCACCATCACCATCACCATCACCATCACCATCACCATCACCATCACCATCACCATCACCATCACCGTCACCATCACCTCTCTCATCCTGAACTTGAGCATAAACTACCAAACCTTGTAGCATCCCTTAAATCTGACAAAACTATCATAGTAAGAAAGTGAGGAGGAACCAATCAAGGATGAAAGACATCCACCTAATCAACCATTATGATATAGAAATATAGGGCATCTCATCTTGATCCTCACCCCATATCTCACATTCGATGTATGAACTCCAACACACTGTATCAATATCATCAATTTGTCTTTGTCAGTACTCTATCTTTTCTAGCTAAGGATGGATAATGACTCCATAGTATGAATATATGTAAGCTCACCCAGCTAGATGATCTATATCTCTAATTGGCTTGGTAACTGGGAGGTTCTCCCGAACCCATATATGAAGAAGCACAAATTATGTAGAAAGTGTCGCATCTCCTCAATAAACTACAAGGTGAACCTCATAATACAAGTGAGCTAAAATACATGACCCCCATGCAAATATATGAGGATGATAAAGCATTTCCTCTAAGTTCCAGCCCCAACCAATTGCAAATCTGGGAGCTCTTTGATTTGGTATCATGAATCTACCAATCAAAGTTGCTAACATTGAGGGAAGTGAAGTATATCTCTATCACATGAATCTCCATAAAATGGTCTTATTGCCAATAGTGTCATCTCAAAAAACCCATCCACATGCCTCTCCATTATAAAATTGACCATAGTACACAAGCTCTCCCATAACTAGGATCCTGAAAATTTGGTAGACATCCTTGGGAGTAATCATCATCTCACCCATCAGTAAGTGGAAGGTATTACAATCAAAATACCATCTCTCAGCTAATGTTGTCAACAATACCCTATTCACACAAAACTAGGACATATCTAGCAAATAGTAGAGACCACATTGACCAATCACTTGTCTCTTAGCTCTAGTTAGCTCAGGTATCATCTTGAAAGGTCTAGGATACTAACTTCTCATGTTCAATTTCAGAAAGGAAACTTTTTTTAAAGTCAAACACATCAATCAGTCAATCATTAAGTTTATCATCAAGCATCAATCAAAACATCCTATCATTTGTTTTATTAGGTGAGATTTGCAACAATCTCCTTGAGCACATCAAATTTCATTTCTCTAGTTCTTGAGAATAGAAAATCGTCAAAATCTATCTATCCTATCAAATTGCCATCAAAACAAAACCAACTGACTGATTAGATCAAAATCAAACAAATTGAGTTAAGAAATCATCAAAAACATCATCAATAAATTTGAACATCATCAAAAAATGAGAAATCAAACATTAAAAACCTAAGTTTTTCATAAAAAGTGAGATAGAGAAAATTTTGTAAAAGTGACATTCTACCTCACAAAAATGATGCAATATTTTGCAAAGGAGATGCAAGAATTTAAAAGAGAAATTCTACATCAAAAGTGAACAAATATTTGGCATATGTGATGAGATATATAGCAAGTGCATTTTCTCAATCAAAAGCATCGTAAAACTATGCATCTATGACATGAAATAAACCCTAAATGCCCTAGTAAAAGCGATAAAAAAACTATAAAAGTGATGCATAAATATGTGTAAGCGATGAATTTTTTTGCAAAAATGATAAAATGGTAAACACAAGGGTAAGAATACTAAAAATGGCATGAACTTCAGTAAAAATGAGGAAAAAACTAGTAGGGATTCGAGACATACTAGAGGTCCATATGCATGTAGTCTCTAATAGCGCCTCCCCTTCTTGAATCAATGCTCTTGGATCGGGATAACCATTTTTCCTTAGAGAGAGAAAAATCACTCAAAGTAAAAAAAAATCAAAGGAGAGAGTGAAAATGAATATTAAAAATTCAATTTTACCCTACATATTTTATTTTTTAACCTAATCAGGGTAATTTTTTACCAAATATTTCAAAGTTGAGGCCAATTAATCAAAATTTTCACAGGGGCATGATTCAAAACAAAAATTTTAATCGAGAAATCAATTAAAATTCAAAATCATTAAAAGATTGAATTTTTTTGAAAATCTTTAAAAATCATAAATTGCAAAAATCACCTAAACATCAAAAAATCATTTTGATTCATTTCTCAAGGGGGCATATCATCATCACAAACTAATTTTTTTAAATTAGAGACATCAGATGTTACATTTTTCAATTTCTAATTGGGGCATCAAAAGTGATCAAAATTCAAATCAAGGATCCATATCGAAATAATCATCAAATTTAACAACCAAATCAATCAATCCATCAGTTTGGCATCAAATCATTGAACCATCATCAAAATTAGAATTGGATGTCAGATTAATCTTTGAATCAACAAGCTTCACATGTTAATTCAAAGAGGGGCAAATGTATACACCTAAAAATAGTCACTAGCAAATATAATTAAATTTAGTCCATTTGGATTAATTAAAATAAAAATTGATCAACTATGTAATTGAATAAACCATTTGATTATATAGTTGTTTAATTAATTAAATACAACCTATTCAAATATTATACATGGCCAATTTAATAAATTCTTTGAATTAATTCCTCCTAAAATTTCTCACCTACCACTATAAGACAAAATTAAATCAACCAATGAGAGATTAGGAATGGGCTTACATGGATAAAAAATAACCTTTCCTATCTTGACCATTCATCCTTCAAAGTGAATCTTGAACATCCACATTGGCCACATCATAAAACTCAACTCAACTCGAACCTTGATCATGGTTACATAAACTCACCTCCTACACCTTGTGAAATCCTATATATATGATGCATAATTAGAGTAATTCATATCCACTTCATTTAGAGTATCATCATAATGCTAGTTTGTGCATTCATGGAGAGCATCATTATTATAGGCAATTGTAGTTAGAATCATCATTTAGATCATCATCCTAATAGAGAAATGGCTTGGTAATGGAAATCTTAATCATTTAGAATAGAATTTGCATGTCACACCATTGAATTCTTATTTTATAGGTTGTAACTTGAGGATCAAATTTTCTGTTGAGAGTGTTGGGCTCCTATAATGGTTTAATAACTAGGCTTTACAACCATAACTTAAAGGATTGGACATCCACGCTAAGTAGTTATCTCATCATTACAAAGGCACATTTAAATTATCAACCCGAGGACATATACTTGAAATAGGTCTACAAAGTATATGCACTATGAAATTCTCTAAGTTATTCTATCATTGTAAAAACTAAGAGTAGAACAATGCTGGAAACAAATCTAACTACATAGTAATGGCTACAGGAACTGCACAGTAATGGCTACAGGAAACTGTGTAATACATAAAAGCTAATGAAAAAATACTACTTGATCCTTCTTTTACTTGATTAAAATTTTGAATATAAGCTTATTGAATCCCTAACAACCATCTAACATGTGTCTCATAATTCCTTTAAACAAGGAAGAGACTTATTCTAAAACTATAACTAAGAGAAAGAGTCCTATTACAACTTGTCTTCTTGACTGATTGGAAAAATAGTTTTTTTGGAATCTTTTATGACAAAGATGATTTGTTGGATTTTTTTTTGTGTTCATAAATACAATACAAATCATATCCAACCTCCTTTGAAGTCATAACTGAAATTACAATAAATAGAAGAAGTTTGACTAAGTCTGTTGATTTGTTGTTCCACTTTTCCTGCAGCTAGATTCAAATGGATGGTTCTCACTTATTATTGTGAGTCATCCAAATTTTTTTACCATATTATGCTCCTCCTTTTTATCTTTCTAGATCATTTTGAAAATCTTTATTTCATTAAGAAACATGAAAGTTATGATCATTTTATCAAGACTAGGTTTTGGATGCCTTCAAATTTTGCTATTTTTACTCAGTCAACTTCAGATAAGTGCTTCTCATTAACTATTGTGAATTGGATCAAACCCTTTAAAAAAGTTTTTCTCCTGTATTTCATCTTTCAAAATCATTAATAAAATCCTAATTTAATTAAGAATTGAGTGAGATATGCCCATTTTACTGAAACTATTTTTTGACTTTTTCTGCATTTCTTGCAACTGCTGAATATTGACAAGTGTCAACTTGCTTCTCCTTCTTTCCAGCTACATGAACGACTCAAGTATCTCAAACACATCATTTTAATCATCTAAAAATATTTATTATTTAATAATAACCATTTATCATAATAAATCATCATAATTTAGCATTAACTAGCTACACATACAAATGCTAATCAATAAATCATTAATCATAGTTAATGCTTCATAAATCAAGGTAATGTATGGAAATGACTTGGAAAGGTATTATAAACATGATGTAAAGTGTTTTTAAAAATGATATAAATATGACAAATTATAGGCTCATCATTCCCCCCAGCTAAAATCTTGCTTGTCCTCAAGCAAGGGATAGACATTAGATAGGCATGAAGGATATTAGCATGAAATCCTGTGACAACTTCTAACCTTCATAGCACATGTCATGCATGTGTATTTGATCATTAATAAGAATTTAATTTGACATGAATATGGTTCATTTTCTTCCTCTCTATTGATTGTATCCTTAAATCTTCCTATCATTTCTTTATATCATCTCCAACACTCATATTGTCATACTTTCTTCCCTTTGTTATCTCTTCATAAGACATTCCATTTTTTTCACTTCATCATTCTTTTTTTTTTTTTGCATCAATAACCACAAATACAAGACGTAGTATAAAAATGTACAGGAAAGGTCATCCTCCTATGGTCTATGACAACAACATAAGGTATACACGTGTTCCCCCTTGCTGAAAGATCATTTATCCTCAAATGACAATGTATGTATGAGGGTAGCAAAAATAAATCAGTTATGACGCATATAATTACAATAATGATAATTGAAAAACATAATGCAATGCATAGATAATCAATTACTAAAAATGATAAATATTATGGATAAATAGAAATCATAAATGTAGTACCATTTGTGTTGTTGTGAGAAGCTTCAAACTTGACAAATAGTTGAAAGTACAGGTCCCTTCATTATTGAATATTCAGGTCCCTTTGAAACTATTGCATATTTAATATCAATACTTATAAATGTCTTCATTCTTGCTGCAAGTTTCCTTTTGAATCACATAGTAGTTGCTACAGGACTGACTGTTCAGTCATACAGTAGTGGCTGCAGGACTGACTGCACAGTCACACAGCAATGGCTGCAGGACTGACTGTTAAATCAGACAATAGTTGCTACATGCAACCTACACTTTTCTCTTTCTATCCAATGACTTATGAAACAAATTTGGATGTCTGTTCTCCATTAAACAAAATATCATTAGACCAACTAGACACCATCATTGAATAGACATTCTTGACATTATGAAGACAAGACTACTTAATGGAACTTTTTGACAATATATGCAAAGACTCTCTTTCAGAATTAGAGACTTGACTCACTCAAACCCTTGAAAAATGATTTAAAAAATGAGAAATGAATCAATTGTAAACTCCTCCAAAATACTCATTTAGACAAGAAGAACTAGGAAACAAACTAGACTAGACAACTACTAACTCTAAGACATTGTGTAACAACACTTATTGAATGAAAAACCTATCCTAACCTACACTAACCAACAAAAAAACAATGTTATCAAACAAAACCATTGACTGGTTCTTAGAAGTATCTTCTTCTTCTCAGCAACTTCCAATGCTTCACATGCTTATGAGCAATTAGAAATAGTTGCAACATCATTAGAAACTTAATAAACAACAACACTTTTGGAAAGATATTAACAAACTTACTTATCACTTCATGCTGAAAATACATACTATTGTATTGAAGTACATAAGTAAGATGAATAATTTCTCCTGTAGGTGTAGCTGCATATTTAGCTTCATCTTCGATTGTAGCTTCTTTCTTTGCTACAAGCACAACTTGTGATGATTTATTTTCCTCCATATGATAAGATGTTTGATAGGACACCCTCGTGAAAGAACAAATTTTGAACCCTCCTTATTTTCTTTGTGTATTTGGTCTGCTTCTAAGGTTAAGCAAAACTCCTCTAAATCATCCCAAAACTGGTCTTCTTCAATATCTTCTTTACATTTCTGCATGAGGGGACTAATTTTCACCTTATTTCAGCTCTCTTCATCAAGAAGGAGTTCTAATTTGACATCACTTTCAGCTTGAGCAGCAACCTTGTGTATTGTAATTTCTTCATTTTCCAAGACAAAGTTGTCTTCATTTGCCTCCTCATAAATCAACATTTTGACATCAATATGTGAACAAAATTCCTCTATGATGCTAGAGAACATGTCTTCATTGATTTCAAGACTTGTTAGAAATGAGATTGGTTCTTGGGTGCTATTCTTCATGGATCTAAAATCCATTTTTTTGTTGCTTGTGGTACTTTTGCAAACTTTTCTATTTTTAAATGCTTTGAAGGGAAACTATGATACTAGAAAAATGACAAAGAGCTGCTAAAAACTTAGAGCCTCTCATAGCTTGACCCATCCCTGGCAATGATGCCAAAAATGTTGGGCTCCTATAATAGTTTAATAACTAGGCTTTACAACCATAACTTAAAGGATTGGACATCCACACTAAGTAGTTATCTCATCATTATGAAGGCACATTTAAATTATCAACCCAAGGACGTATACTTGAAATAGGTCTGCAAAGTATATGCACTATGAAATTCTCTAAGTTATTCTATCATTGCAAAAACTAAGAGTATAACAATGCTAGAAATAAATCTAACTACACAGTAATGGTTGCAGGAACTGCACAGTAATGGCTACAGGAAACTGTGTAATACATAAAAGCTAATGAAAAACTACTACTTGATCCTTCTTTTAGTTGATTATAATTTCAAATATAAGCTTATTTAATCCCTAACAACCATCTAACATGTGTCTCATCATTCCTTTAAACAAGGAAGAGACTTATTCTAAAACTATGACTAAGAGAAAGAGTCCTATTACAACTTGTCTTCTTGACTGATTGGGAAAAGAGTTTGTTTGGAATATTTTATGACAAAGATGATTTTTTGGATATTTTTTTTTGTTCATAAATACAATACAAATTATATCCAACCTCCTTTGAAGTCATAACTGAAATTACAATAAATAGAAGAAGTTTGACTAAGTCTACTGATTTGTTGTTCCACTTTTCCTATAGTCAATTCAAACGGATGGTTCTCACTTATTATTGCAAGCCATCCAAAAATATTTTACTATATTATGATCCTCCTTCTTAGATTTCCAAATCATTTTGAAAATATTTATTTCATTAAGAAACGTGAAAGTTATGATCATTTTATCAAGATTGGGTTTTGGCTGCCTTCAAATTTTGCTATTTTTACTCAGTCAACTTTAGATAAGTGCTTCTCATTAAATATTGTGAATTGGATCAAACCCTTTGAACATGTTTTTCTCCTCTATTTCATCTTTCCAAATCATTAATAAAATCCTAATTTAATTAAGAATTGAGTGAGATATGCCCATTTTACTGAAACTGCTTTTTGACTTTTTCTACATTTCCTGCAACTGCTGAATATTGACAAGTGTCAACTTGCTTCTCCTTCTTTCCAGCTGCATGAACGACTCAAGTATCTCACAAAAATCATGTTAATCATCTCAAAATATTTATTATTTAATAATAACCATTTATCATAATAAATCATCATAATTTAGCATTAACTAGCTACACATACAAATGCTAATCAATAAATCATTAATCATAGTTAATGCTTCATAAATCAAGGTAATGTATGGAAATAACTTGGAAAGGTATTATAAACATGATGTAAAGTGTTATAAAAAATTACATAAATATGAAAAATTATAGTCTCATTAGAGAGCATAATTCAAGTCCCTAAAATTAGAGAGCCATAAAATGGTCATAATCTTTCACTTCTATTTTTTAGATAGTTTATCAAATTAATTTGAATGATTATACTAATGTTCTATGTAGGTTTGTGATTCAGATTACACACACATAGTTATGAAGTGATGGATTAATGAATGATTGTACTTCAAGCATGGTCATTTCATTAATTTTTATTAATACCATTAGAAGTTGTATTTGATATTTGTTAAGTGTTGTGTATGAGTCCTTGCACAAGTCCAAAAAATTAGCTAGTAGAAACCCTACTAAACTTAAGTAGTAGAAACTTTTCCAAATATGAAGCCAAAATTTAGGGAACTTTACAAATTTTCAATTAGTAGTGAGTTAATAAGGAATGTCAACAACGGGAGGAGACCATATTCACATTGAGTGTACTACTCATAATCTCATAGATAATGAATAGGAATGTAAAGAGGAATTTGTTAATGTGGGTTGGTTGGTATACTTTCACAATTTAAGATAATTTGACACAAACATATCCCTACAATTTTCCTTTACTTTGGAGGATGGTGTAGCAATGATGGAGGGGTTGTGGGTTGATGCTACAATTGTCTCAAGATTGTTGATTGATGGTAAAAAATATATGGTATCTCATGATTCAACACCTGCGAGGGTAGAGTTTACAAGATTGGAGGGTAGGCCCATAAAGACCTCCAAATAGGGCACAAAGAGAGTTTCATTACCTAAAAAATTATCATTAGGTAGTTTACCTTTGAGGATAAACTATCCAATATGCACTCCCATCGCTTAAAATTGTTAAGCCACCTCAAGCATGGGAGGTTGATCATTGTCCCTAATTATCTGGAAAATTTCCTCACCTAGATGGGAAAATAAGTGCAAAAAGGTAAGGATACTTCAATATCCCATCATTATCTCATAATATTATTGTTAAAAAGGGTTTTAGGGATGTATTTTTCTTAGGTGGGTTGGAAGAATTTCTAGAGGTTTAGAAAGTTAAGCATTTAAATTTAGGTCCTAGAGGAAGGAGATTTATGCTTAAAGGGGAATCTAGTAAAATGAAAAGTAGCACAAAAGAGAGGGAGTCTAGATCCTCAAAATAAAAAACATTAGGCTATAATTCTAAAATATACTACAAGTCTGAAATAAATCCCTCTGAGGATGAAAATGCAATTTAGTTAAAACTATAACCCATGAAGTTAGAAATTAGCTTAAAAACCTACTAGCTCAACCCCTATTAAACATGTTAAGAAATCCTCTAGTGTGAAACTAGAAAAGGGTAAGGGTAATTTAGAAGAGAAAGGAAAACTAAAGAAAATATTTAAAGAAGTCCTTGATTTGGACTCTACTAAGAAAATCATGCTAGAGAAATTGTTTCTCTCTCATAAAAAGAGAAGAAAAATAGGGATTTCCCTAAGGAAAAGGAGCAACATGATACTTCATCCCCTTATCCCTCCAAGAAAAAGGTGAAAATATTGTCTCAAAAGAAAGGAAATAAACCTAAGAAAAAGAGAACTCAAATTGAACCAATATTATCAATTATAGGCCACCTGCTAGGCTATACACCCTCTTCCTTAGGGATAAATTTTCATTTTATACAACTATATAGTAAGACTTACCTCACTCTTTGGTTACTCCAAAAGAATGCTTTGATATCTTCTAACATTTTACAATTGAAATGCATAATTCTTTGTGTGAATGTTACTTGCACAATCTAGTTGTACCTTGAAGGTGATTGATTCCTTCCAATTGTTATGGAATGAAAATTGGAATCCCCTCTTGTATGTTTGAGATATCTAGGTAAAATAATTTAGTTCTTATATGCATAATGAGGGTAATAGGGGGATACAAATGATGAATTGCAAGGAAATGGGAAAGAAAATCAACAATACTAAGCTTGAGGTTGAAATCAAAGGATCCTAATTCAATACTAAATAATCAGGTCATACTAATGAATAAGCCTGATGTATAATTGCATGTGTTATAGAACATGAGGAATAGCTATTCCACATTCACACAACTAGAAAGAGCAACTAGAAGAAATTTATGGCACATATAGCATAATATTGGCTAAAGAAATAGCATTGAATTGAAATGAAAGGAACCACATTCCTTTTTAATTATCATGCAAAAATATGTAGGATCAAATCCTACATTTAGTTGGTTGACCGATAGGAGCTCACATGGCTTCCATTTCTCTTTCATCCACCTTTTTTTTGTTGTGAACTCTACTTGATTGGTGCAGAGCATAATATGATCCAAATCAAGAATACATAAGGTAAAAAAGGATTGGAAGGCCAAATGGATTCCATTGGAATCCATGTATACCTAACATAGGGATAATTGTGTGCACATTTTGATTTTAGGTAATTGCTTTGCTTGGGAATAGTCTAGTCACTCTTGCTTTGGGACAAGTAGGAAAATTTGTTGGGGGAAGGGGGGATGATGGGATGGTTTATAGTCTTTTTATACAGGTTTCATAAATTTTTGCGGGACTTTTAATTGTTGAAATATATCCATATTATTGGGAACTTGATGTTTTGGTATGTTTTAAGACCTATAAACTATATTCTCATACTTATATATGTGTGTGTGAATTTTGTACCTATTCTGTAGACACAACACTTCAGTAAAACATTAGAGGTTAGCAAAAATCAAAATCGTGCAATGAATTGAAAGCTAAACTAACTAGGTGATTTACTGCCTTCTAATAGGTGCGAGTATGATGTTCTCAGATTGTTATCGAGATTAGTGACCTTGACGAAACCTAAACGAAGGATTTGAATGCAAAACTGATATGAAATATGAATGCAATTAATCTTTTTTTTTTTTGGATTTTCTATGCAATGATATGATGAAAACTGATATGAAATCTATGCTAATATGGAAATTGATATGCTAAAATGATCTAACAATAATATGAAAACAAAAGTGATCTCACAAAACGTGGTTGATTCGCAAAGAAGCTCCGATTCTCCAGATAACAATTCACCAGCATAAGTTTGCAATTCTTGTCAATGATTTGTGAAGAGCTGAGCCTTAATTTATAGAAATCCAGGGCTTTGGAGTTGCATGAAAGAAAGCCACAAATCACTCAGATTAACTCAGCTTGATTTTTGAGTTATCTAAAAATAAAGGATATTTAACTCACAAAAACATGCAAATCATGTGAAAATAACTTTTTAACTCAAATTAGAAGTTTAGATCAACTTTAAAACTCAGAAATGATGTTGAGTGCCAAAAAGTCAATAACTTGCATTGATTTTTTGATTTGGAGTTTAACTGCTCTTTGATTGTGCACATGGATAATTATGAATTAATAAATAAATAAAGTGATTTATTCTCAACTTAATTGATTTTTGAAATAAAACAATTGATTTATTGGTTAATCAATCATTTAATCAAAATTTTATTCAAAAATAATATCATCAAATATGACAACTTGCTTTAATTAATTAAATAAAATTTTAATCAATTATTCATAGGATTTTGGATTTATTGTCAAAATTAAATAATACAATTTAGGAATAAACATAATTAACTTCAATTAAACAATTAAGTGGTAGAATTAAATCTAATTAATTAAATATTGAGAATATTCAATTAATCAAACTTTAGGATAAATTGGATTTATTGCCAAATAACTATTAAATCAACGATAATTAGGATAATTAGGAATATTACTAGGAATATTCCCCAATGCAGAATTTGAGATAATCAATTAGGATTCGATGATGTTTAGATGTGCCTTAGGTTAGGACTTCAATGTTGATTTCGTTCGATGTGTCGATATAGGAGATTAATGAACCTATAGCCCATTTTTGGGGTATTACATTTTGCCCCTCTTTGAATTACTATGCAAAGTGCAGTGGTTCAAAGATAGTCTGTGTATGATGTTGAAACTGATGTTTGAAATTGATATTTGATATTGATATGAGATCGAAGCTGATTGAAAGATTTGATATGAAGATAATAGGTCCTGAATGACCAAAGATAATGTTAACTATAATAGTGATGAACCAATGAAACAAAAGCATCAAAATGCCTGATTCCGAACCTTATGATTGCGAAGAAGTGAGTGACCGATTCCAAACTTGATTGTCCCTAGAAGAATGACGTAGGTATCAAATCTGAACCCTTCAGTTACTGAAGAATCAAGGAAATAACACAATTGAACCGATAGTTGCAAAAACTGATACAATTTACAAGATTAAGAGAATACCAGATTGATATGGATCTCGATGAATCTGATATGCCCCAAACGATGAGGTCTTTTTGATGAATCAGTAACTAGACGTGGTTGTTGTCTTGATTACTGAGGAAAGATATGATTTCCATAAAGATATGATTTCAATAACAATATGATTACAGAATTTGAATGATGTGCAATACCATGCCCCCTTCGGGATTAAAATTGAAATTTGACAAGAAAAGTCAGCGTTGAATAGTTTAGAAGCATGTTAATTGATTTGAGAAGTGGTTAAACACGTTCAAGAATGCATTTTGCATCATTTAGAGGTCTAGAAGACCAAGTTTGACTAGGTTTGACCATGAGTTGACCATGGGTGACCAAGTTGAAATTTTGATAGTTTGATGTAAGATAATCAATTAAGTTGAATACTGGATTTCTGTGATGATTAAAGGTCGATTATGCAAGTAGTGAAATAATATAAACGATCTCAAATTTTGATTTTGATCTCGAAAGAAGATTCTACTTACTGTTTCGTTGGAGGAACCTTCATGTGAGATTCAACTCTTGTTAGATTTGAAGATGTGATTGAAGAATCGTTTAAGCATTGAAGTTCATTGAGTCATTGTGAGATCATGCAAAATGCAAAGAACCATGCAATATGAAATCCCACCTAAGACCTAGGACCTAGTCACTGATCATGTGTCGGTTTGTTATCATCATTGAACTTTTAGGTAACTAGATAAATCAATACAATGCCCACTAGCTATGAAACCATAGACATATGAATATCGATTTGTATGCGCAAGAATCAATACAACACCCATTGGTCAACAACCATGGATATATGAATATTGATTTTATTTTGGGAATGTCAGATTAGATATAAGCACCAAGGCACAAATGCCAGGGTGACCTGAATATCATGTCCATTTTGATATAGCAATTTGTATAAGCATCAAAACATAAATGTCGTGATGACCAGAATATGCCTTGCGATACAAACACATCAAGTAGTCAAGAGATCATTCTAAATCCAATGTGAATTACCTGTAGTGACCCTTTATCGTTCACATCCTTAGGTAAGATCGTGTTTCACAATAGGAGAAAGAACTCACTCAAAAAGATAATAGTTAGATCAAACTTCTTTGAATTTTCCAGGTATTACTGGTCAAGGTACGCATGGCCATCCAATTCAAGATAGAGGCTCTTATAGTTGGACACCATATCAATCCAGAATTTCCAAAGTTGTTAGATTTTCACATACAAGCAGAAGACAAAGAAAAGATTATGCCCCCAGTCATCACTCTCTAAATCTTGTAAAGGACATCATTGAAGAGCTCAAAGAGACACAATATGCAAATATCTCAATGCGAATCAGTAAGCATACAAGGAGATAAAAGCATGTAAAAAGCACAGATTGTTTTCAGTTTGTGTTTGATGTTTGATTGCATTGTTGTAGATGCAAAATCCTTTCTGGAGACAAGACTGACTGATTGACTCGGATGAAGCTCAAAGGACTCTGACTGGATATGATACATCTAAGATACACTGGAGACCATAAGATATGACATTGATTGCCCCCAAATTTGAACATTGATAGGATACAGACGCTTGAGCCAATTGGTGTACAAACTGACTTATTGGAAACTAGAAATGCAGAAACAAACCAGGAGATATGTACAAACTATAGCAAGATTGAAAGCTGGGAAAGACCAAGATTGTGCTGATAAATGGAGCATTTTGAAACAAGTGGCACCCGTTTGCTGGGTTTTCAACATCTTGGCAGAGATTCTATTTTTGCTACCAAGGTGCCTGTTTCCAGGTTTTCACCAAGGCACTTTTTCTTTTTCTCTTTTTTTTTTTCATTTTTTCAATTTTTTTTTTTGTACTTTTGATATTTTTTACTTTTTTTGTGAATCATAAAGGTGCCCATTGCTAGGTTTTCACCAAGATGTTCATTTTTTCAGGACTTTTTCCAATTTTAAAAATTTTTTCAGGACATTTTACCATAGATTGAATGCCTTAGGCATAGAATTTCTTTAGATGGAGAATGTTGATTGGTTCTCAGAGCTGTTCTCCTTCAATCATTGAGAGTTGATAGGCACTAGAGCCAAAAGTAGCAGTGATTGCAAAGGGACCCAGCTAGTTGGGTTCAAAATTCCCCTTGCATTCTCGATGTGATTGATTTTTAGGATTCTCTCTCAAGACTAGATCACCAACCTGAAATTCTCAGTGTCTGACTTTCTTATTGTAGCCTCTAGACATTCTCTTCTGATATAATCTGAGATGATCATATGCTGCTTGTCTGTGCTCATCTAGTAGTTCAAGTTCTTGCAACCTAGACAGTCTGTAGTCATCATCAGTTACTAAACCATGCATTCTGATTCTTAGTGATGGGATTTCAACCTCAATAGGCAGTACCACTTCAGACCCATAAACTAAAGCGAAAGGTGTAGCCCCAGTAGGTGTTCTAATACTTGTTCTGTAAGCCTAGAGAACTGGATTGATCATGAGATGCTAGTCTCTTCCTATTTTATTAACTGTTCGATGCAAGATTTTCAATAGATTCTTATTAGATGCCTTTGCTTGTCCATTCCCTTGAGGATAGTAGATAGAAGACCAACATTGTGTGATCTTGAATTTGGCACATAGATCATTGAGGTCTTTGTTCTTGAATTGTCCACCATTATCTGTGATTATGGAATGAGGTATCCCATATCTGCATATGATGTAGTTCAATATGAACATAGATATCTATTTTCCAGTTGCCTGTGTCAAAGGGACTGCTTCTACCCATTTCTACCCATTTTGTGAAATAATCTATAGCTTTGATTATATGGGTATGTCCATTAGAAGAATGAGGATGTATAGCTCCTATAAGATCAAAGGCCCATTGGTGAAAAGGCCATTGTGTAGTAAAGGGAATTAAATCTCTCCCTGGAGCATGAATTAAGTTACCATGCACTTGGCATTTTTGATAATTCTTAGCAAATTTGATAGACTCTTTCTCCATCTCAGGCCAATAGTACCTAGCCATAATAAGTTTTCGAGCTAGTGTTAAACCATTTGAGTGTGACCCACAAATACCATCATGGACTTCCTCTAATGCACGTTGAGACTCTTCCCATTCTAAACATCTAAGTAGTGTACCATCTAGACCTCATTTGTATAGATCATGACCAATGATGACATATCGAGAGGCATTTCAGATAAGGTATCTCTTTTCATGGCGGTTGAAGGTATCGAGAATGATTTAGTCTTGGAGATAGGAAAATAGGTTTTTGTATCTAGATGAATCATATAGATCATGCGGGTTTCGGGGGAGTCATATGCAGGATAAGATAGTGCTTCCACCAGGAACTCGTAGTGTAGCTCATGTTTAGGCTACTGTAATAAAGTAGATAATGTTGCCATTGCATCGACAGCCTTATTCTCCGTTCTAGGAATTTGCTCAAATGTGACAGATATGAAATACGTCTTTAAATCATCTACCATTCTCTTGTAAGGAATGAGCTTTTCATCTTTAGTTTGGTACACATCATTGACTTGATGAATAACAAGTCGAGAGTCTCCATGAATGTGTAGCTCTATCACTCTCCACTCAATTGCTAGTTTCATACCATTCAAAAGGGCTTCATATTCCGCAATATTGTTTGTGCAAGGAAATTTTAATTTGAATTCTTTTGGGATTGAGTATCCTTGAGGAGTTATGAACAATATGCCTGCTCCGGATCCATTCTATGTATAAGAGCCATCAAAGAATAATTGCCATTCTCTAGAAGAAAGATGCATGATAGAGGAATCTGGAAATTCCATTTGTAGTGGTGTGTCATCCAACAATGGTGCTTTAGCCAATTGATCAGCAATGACTTTTCCTTTTATAGCTTTTCTTTCCACATATTCAATGTCAAATTCACTTAAGAGCATAACCCATTTAGCTAATCTACGTGTGAGGGTAGCTTTGCTTAGTAGGTACTTGAGGGGATCAATTTTAGCTACCAATTGTGTGGTATGAGCTAACATGTAGTGTCTCAGTTTCTGTGATGTGAAGATCATAGCTAGACAGGCTTTCTCAATCATTGAATAGTTCTTTTCATATGCAACCAATGTCCTACTGATATAGTATACAACTCTTTGCTTTTTATCTTCATCGTGTTGTGCTAGCAATGCCCCCAGTGATGTATCTATAGTGGAGACATATAAGATTAAAGGTTTCCCATGAATAGGAGGCATCAAGATAGGCGGATTAGATAGATACTTCTTGACATGGTTAAAGTTGTTCTCACATTCTTCATTCCATGCAAAGTTCACACCTTTATGTAATGTTTTTGTAAAAGACTGTGATATGTCTGCTAGCTATGACATGAATCTTCTAATAGATTGAACTCTTCCTTGCAATGTCCTCATCTAACTGATATTCTTAGGGGGTTGCATCTCCATTATAGCCTTTACTTTAGCTGGATCAACTTCAATGCCCTTCTTTGAAACTATGTATCGTAAGAGCTTTCCAGAAGTGACACCAAAAGTACACTTCTTAGGATTTAGTCGGAGAATAAACTTTTCCATTCTATCTAGGATCATGCTCAAGTCCTTTAGATGTTTAGTTCTAATCATAGATTTTGCTAAAGTATCATCAACATAATCTTCCATAGTTTGATGCATCATGTCATGGAAAATAGATGTCATGGCTCTTTGATATGTAGCACCAGCATTTTTAAGCCCAAATGGCATGACATTCCAACAAAAGGTACCCCATGCACATGTGAAAGCAGTTTTCTCTTGATCCTCTGGAGCAATTTTTATTTGGTTATATCCAGAGAAACCATCCATTAAGGAATACATCTTGAAACCCACAGTCATGTCCACTATCATATCAATGTTAGGTAGTGGAAAATCATCCTTAGGGCATGCTCTATTCACATCTCTAAAGTCTGTGCACACTCTGATTGAACCATCTGGTTTAGAAATAGGTACAATATTGGAGATCCACTCTGCATAGTCAATAACTTGGATGAATCCAACTTTTAGGAGCATCTCTAATTTAGCTTTTACCAAGAGTGCAACATGAGGATGCATCTTTCTCAACTTTTGTTTGACAAGTTTTACATTAGGAGCTATGGATAAATGCTGCATGATAAGATTAGGATCCAACCCTGGCATATCTGAATATTTCCATGCAAAGTTGATCTTCTTCTCTATTAGGAATGTTGTAAATTTTTTCTTCTCTTCTTTTGATAAAGATTGTGCTACATGTACCAATTGTGGTTCCTCTGTTGTACCCAAATTGATAGATTGAGTGGGCTCAATTAGAACTGGAGATCTATCATGTAAATGACTCAAAAGGACATCAAATATCTCATCCTTAGGCACCTCAGAGAGGTTTTCACCTTCGGATACATCTTTTATTTTTACTTTTGTAGGTTCTGAGACTGCCACAAAGTGGTTTTCACCCTCAGAACTCTTTTTCTTTTTCTTTTTATTCTTATTTTTTTGACTAAGATATTTGATGTCCGACTCCATCATGCTAACGCTCGGTTCACTGATGGAAGTACTCATAGGCTCAACTGCATTGAGGTAGCAAGCAAGGGTATAATCATTTGGGAAGGTATAAATACCATGGCTCGGATTTGTGGAGGTTTGATCAATAAGTTCTAGATATTGGATAGTCAAAGTGGGGAAAGATTGGGAGATAGTGTTTACGGATATGGATCTGTCATCATTGGTCCTAACCCGATGCTCGAGTTCAAAGGTGATATTACAACTTAAGACATTCAATTCATGAATAGGCTCAACGTCATTGTGGGAGTCCAATTCAGCCATAGGTGGGTCAGACTTGATAGGTTCATCATTTCACTCTAGACTTACGTTGGGATTAGGTGCATATTGGTGAATAACATCAACATGTTTCTCTATAATAAGCTCATCTTCATCTGGTTCTGGAATGGCTCCCCATTCATAGTCATTTGAGTCAGCTTTTGATTCAGGATCTCTAGGAAATCTTAGAACATGAGTAAAGTCAGGGTGAATACCCCAAGAAGGGTTACCCTCAGTTTCTGATTTGAATTCATACTAATGGGAATCAGTTTTAGAATAACTACCACCTTATTCCTCTTGATTGTCTTCGAGATTAGCTAGTTCTTGTGTGGCAACTATCTCTTGATTGATAGTAGGTTCTTGTGTCTCTACTACATTAATTCTTTTGATTGGATCATCTTTATCATCAAGAAGGTTTTTGATCTCCTTAGGTAATTTTTCATTGGGGATGAGTTCTGAGCTATCTGAATTTCTATCTGATGGTTATGTTTCCTCCTTTTTAAGAAGAGGTTCACCTGGTGCGATTTTCTCTATGACATGAGAACAATTACCTTTGAGGTGAAAGGGTTTCTTTTTAAATCCTAAGCCAACTTTGTCTTTATTTGCTTTACTAGTATGTGGGAGAGGTACCTCAAGATCTTTTCCTCTGACTCCTAGAGGTCCCTTACCTAAATATCCCATCTTAGCTATTAATTTATCTCCTAGGCCATATGACTTATAA
This sequence comes from Chamaecyparis obtusa, assembly GCA_027943335.1. Taxonomy (NCBI): domain Eukaryota; kingdom Viridiplantae; phylum Streptophyta; class Pinopsida; order Cupressales; family Cupressaceae; genus Chamaecyparis; species Chamaecyparis obtusa. Next base: position 1,219,017 of record BSBK01001668.1, read on the forward strand.
GGATCTTTGGATATTGTAGAATCATGAGTTTGGACAACTGGGGATTTGGGTTCGTCTTTGTATAGCCATGATAGCACAACTTCATCCTCTTCAAACTCTTGCTTGGATACTTGTTCTGCTACAAAATTCTTTTTATATGCCTCAAGAGGTTCTTTAGATTCTGGTTTGGATTATTTCAAAGATTGTCCATAAGACTTAGGTGAGATAGGGAGAGATGTGAAAGATAAGACTGGCTCCATAGTATATTCTCCCATACTATTTTCTTTGATATTAACCTCTTTTGCAAGATCTTCCATTTTAGATGTGGATGCTTCTTTAGTTGATTCAATGGAAGATTCTCTATTATTAGGCACAAGATTATCTACACTTTCCTTTAATGTATTGCAAGTTGTATTCAGATTTGCGGGGATAGTAACCTCTACTCTTTCATAAGGAAACTTCAAACATTGATGGTATGTAGAAGGAATAGCTTGCATTTCATGTATCCATGGTCTCCCTAGAAGAATGTTGTAAGCCAAAGGTAGATCAAGCACTTGACAGATGGTATCTTTGATAACTGGACCTACTCTGATAGGTAAGACAATGGTGCCTTTAGAAGATCTTTCTTGTTCATCATAGGATTTGATAGTTATTTTCTTTCTAGGATCAATAGCCAATTCTGAAAATCCCAATTGTGTGATCAAGCTGTAAGAACAAATGTTTAGGCTAGCACCTCCATCTATCAACACATATTTGAATCTACGGTTCTGGATCAAGACTTCTATATGCAAAGGCTGATTATGTGGTTGACTCAAGGAGTTGTCATCTTCCTCTGAAAAGGAGATATATTGCAGAGATGTAAGATGTCCAACCATAGTCTGGAACTTGTCTAAATCAAGGTCATCAGGAACATTGGAACCGAGAAAAGCTTTGTCTAGTATGGCTCTGTGAGCTGGAGATATTCGAAGCAACTCAAACATAGAGATTTTCTCATTAGTGTGCTAGAGTTGTTGGACAATGCTATAAGATGTAGGCCTTGTATCCTTTGGATTGGAAGATTTGGAAGCATACTTCTGTTTGGAAGCTGATGAAAGATTGAAGGGTATCTTAGGGACATTAGATGAATCTGGGAGTTGTCCTTTTAGATGTGCTTGAGCTTGTGATCGAGTAACTACATTAGCTGAGTAATGATCTCTTTCTCTTCATACAATTGTGATGACATTACAACTTTCAGAGAGACATGGTTCAACCATATTGATGACAACATTATTTCCAAGATATGCATAGCTGACTTTTGCCCCCATATTAGGCTGAGAAGTTGAAACTTCTTGACCATGTTTCAGAAATGGTTTTGTGAATGCTGTATGATCGTTATTGCTCTTAGGATTGTCAACTGCGATGTCTCCACTATCAATCAAATCTTGAATGGTGTGTTTCAATCGTAAGTAGTTATTAGTTTTATGACCTTTACCTCGATGGAAATCACAAAATTTGTTTTCTCTCCACCATTTTGGCTTAGGCTCAAAATCAAGTGGTCGGATCATTGGCAAAGAGATGATGTTATCAGCCAGTAGAGTTTTCATAGCTGATTCTAAAGATTCTCCTGGAGGAGTGAACTTTCTCTGTTTATCCCAAGATTTGTATGCTGGCTTCTTTTGAAATGGTTTGGATGACTTTTGTTCTGAAGCTTTAATGGCTTGGGAGCCAAGAGTTAGGTTGTAGGTTGGTGCCTTTGATGGGGCACAGATAGTGTCAACAATGCCATCTATGATGATGCCTTTGTTCTTGTTCCAATTTTTGTTCTTATCTTTGGAACTAGATCCTGATTTGTACTTGTCTTTTTGAAGTGTGATTTCTTCTTTTTTCATAAGAACTTTTTCAATTTTGATAGCATTGTCCACCATCTTGTCAAAAGATGTATGATCTTGCATTTGTAGAGGATAATTGATTTCTAGAACAAGGTTATTGATGAAGATTTCCAATTTTTCTATTTCTGGAATAGGTCTGGCATATAGAGAGAGAACTTCTTCCTCCATCTCTTGAGAAATGTTAGGAATGGTTCCCCTAGATATTGCTTGAGATTACAAATATCAATCATGGTGACTAGATGTTGAATATTGTAGGAGCATTGCTGATAAAACAATTTGATCAATTCCTCTAAAGTTTTGATAGTAGAAGGTAATCGAGAGAACCATTGAATGGATGCTCCTCCCAGAGATCAATGGAAGAGATGCATCAGATAGGTTGGTTCGTGCATGAACTCCATTGATTGTGTACAAAATTCTTTGACATGATCTTGAGGATCTGAGTGTCCATCATACTTATCATACTTCGGCATCTCCACTCTTTTTGGAAATGGCGGCATGTACAAGTCTTTGTCAAATGGAAAAGGACATAGGGCTTCCATGGAGAACTCCTTGGGTTCCTTTTCTTTTTCAAGGTTGTTAAGTTTGATTTGCATGGCATGAATTTGTTTCATCATAGCTGTGAGTGGAGTTTCTTCCTCATGCGTAATGATATCTTCAACATTAAAGTTGGGAGGAAGTTTAGCTCCTTGATGATCTAATTGTAAAAAGTATGCCTCTCTATCTTCTTTCAAGAAATGCTTCATCATTCATTTGAAGTTATCATCATTTTGATATTGAGCAATTTCTTCAAGTGTGGGTTCCTGATCTGCACCATGTTGAGATTGAGCTCTTTGAGAGCCAAAGTTTGTCCCTACTTGAGACATGGTAGGAGTTTGTGGACTCCTTGGAATAGATTGATGTGGGGTTTGTTGGGTACCTCCATGAGTTGATGAAGGAGGAATGTAACCAGTTTTTAATCGAAGGTTGCCAGCACCGTCCTCTTCGTAAAGACCGGAATCGCAGAGTTGCTCACAAGTTGGACCTATGTGAGTCAAAGGAAAAGTATGAGATATTTCCCTAGATTTCTTGTGAGAGGAAGCTCTAGTTTCCACCATTAACTTTGGGTGAAGCAAAAGAATAAGATGAAGACAACTAAAGAATGAATTGAATCAAGATGATTAGATGACACAACCTTGTCAAGGTTTGATTGATTGAAGTATAAATATGACTTAGATTAGGGATACCGTGCCTTAGATGTATGGGTAGATTCCCAAAAGATAGCGGACAAGATATCACAACACTTAGTCATTTTGATGATTGATTTAAGATTGATAGTTATGACAAGGTTTTGACACAAGATGATAAAGACTCAAATTGATTAAATAGAAGGCTGGATCGGATTCAAAAGGCCACTTTGGGATAATGATTGGATTCTTAGTAGTTTCTGCTTTGTTCTTGACATAGTGATTTGTTTGACAGGTTTTGGAAATAGGCTGAAAAAGCTAAGTATCTGGCAATTCTGACAATTTTCTGACAACTTTCAAAAATTTCCCAAACGACACTCTACAAACTTGTATGACAGTGGGTATGCTATGAAATGACGGTTGAAAAGATCATACGACAGTTGCTTGCAGGATTTGACTTTTTTTGAATTTGACTGGCATAAAGACTCGTACGACACTGGGTTCCTTACCATACGACAGTTGGGTAGTGATGAAATGACATTTGACAAAAACTTGTATGACTTTCTGACCTCCTGAGATGAATTTTGACTCCAGAAAGGAATTTCACTTTAAATTTTGCAAATTTAGGGTTTTCAGTTTTAGATTGGTTGCAAATTGTACTGTCGAGATTTGAGGATTGTAATAGATTTGTTCATTTTCAATAACCAGATAGATAAACAAGCATGCAAAACAACAAGCAAGTGATTTCAAGCATGTCTAAAAATAATGAACAAGGGCAAAAGCAACCTTGCGCATGGACAATCAAGTGATTTTATTCATTCTAATCCTCAGAAGCGCTAATTGTGTATGTTCCAAAATATTTTGCAATGACAGACATATACCCTAGAAAAATGAAAATTTGGCCTCTCTAGGGTTTTTAGTAATGGTTTGACTCTGCAAATTTTATGATCCAAAGGGGTGAACTCCAATCCCGACGCACCAGGGTTTTGACACAGTCCAATAATTTAATCAATCAGGAGCTGCTAGGGAGATCTGACAACCCAACAATGAACCACACTTGTGAAGATTTCTTCCACAAGGACATTTATATAGCGGCTGTCACTACCATGGTGAAAATGGCTATTACCACTCGAGGTTCTGTCAACGCAATTTTCCCTATGAAGGGAGTGTCTGCTATGGTTAACCCTCTCTAAAGGTGACTCACAATAGTATACCATAAGGGGACTTGGCTCCAGATCCAAGGGTTTGATGCCTTTTCACTTTTAACCCAGACAAAGCAGGCAGATAAATTTGACACATTAAGATGAAGATTATCTCACCAAGGTCTATGATATCAACCCCACGTGATCTATCAACCTCTTCGAAGAGAGAATGTATCAATCAATAAGGGAAGATGCACAGACCAAGTAGAATGTGAGACGCACTAAGTATCCTCCCTACCTACAAGGATTCCATCGTCAAGAAGGATTTCACTGGGAATCCAATCTCTCAAGAACCACAAATAGTGTTCATAGGGCCTAATTACTATGTTTTCACAGATATATCAGAAAGCAAATCTATCCAAAAGCATTCAAAAGCACAAAAAGGTGGTACACTTAATGCTCCAAATAAACATGAGGTGAGTCCACAAAGTGGTGCATTTAACTCCTCAAAAAAATTTAAAAGCAAGCCCACACCCTAGAATACTAATGAGATCCGAAAAACACAAAATGGGAAAGAACTGGTGGAACAATTAATGCTCTTTCTAAGTAGACCCCTCCCCTGAATATGGCGCTAACCTTGCAACCACGGGGTGAAACGAGGGGTGAGTAAGAATAAGCGAGTCCAATATCCCAATTTTGCTAATAAGATCAATCAAAAATATCCTAAGATTGTTTATCAATACTTAAGGTTTTACAACCTAGTATTCAATTATGCAAATTTGAAGAAAAGCATGCAAAGAAAACACTCAAGCCAAACACATGAGAGATTCATTTTAGGATCCAAATTGAAATGTTATCAGATTAAGGAGAATACCTGGAATCCTCACAACGCGCTTAGTAGATGTTTACCTGCTTTTAGTAATTCTTACACTTTTTTTCAATCAAAACTAGTAGGAGTCAATCAAAAACAGAGAATTTCAATTGTTAAGGTTAGCCGTTAGTCGAAATCTGAAAACCAAATACGACAAACTGCCCTAAAAAATGAAACTACAGTTGAAATCTAATGCCGAAACTCGTACGACAGTGGGTATGCTCCCAGACGACAGTCCAAAAACTTGTACGACACTAGATGTTCTATGAAACGACAGTTGAACTTTCAAATGATACTGTATATAGTACGACACAATCCTCGATTCGATAGACTACCGTACGACAGTGGGTACAGTGCAAAATGACTTTTGTTAGAAACTCGTACAAAGATTGTACGGATAGAAATTAAAAATCATAGTTTTGCACAGAAACTGAGGAGAAAAAGATAGAAATTGAATTGGAAACCCGTTTCAGGGTCCCATGGTGGGCGCCAGAAATGTGGGTGTGAATTTTGTACCTATTCTGTAGACACAACACTTCAGTAAAACATTAGAGGTTAGCAAAAATCAAAATCATGCAATGAATTGAAAGCTAAACTAACCAGGTGATTTACTGCCTTCTAATAGGTGCGAGTATGATGTTCTCAGATTGTTATCGAGATTAGTGACCTTGACGAAACCTAAACGAAGGATTTGAATGCAAAACTGATATGAAATATGAATGCAATTAATCTTTTTTTTTTTTGGATTTTCTATGCAATGATATGATGAAAACTGATATGAAATCTATGCTAATATGGAAATTGATATGCTAAAATGATCTAACAATAATATGAAAACAAAAGTGATCTCACAAAACGTGGTTGATTCGCAAAGAAGCTCCGATTCTCCAGATAACAATTCACCAGCATAAGTTTGCAATTCTTGTCGATGATTTGTGAAGAGCTGAGCCTTAATTTATAG